>CM042390.1:43337979-43372979 GCA_023634145.1 Thymallus thymallus | reverse complement strand
TGTGAACGATCTGAGAGACAAGGCAAGAAGGGCCTTCTATACCATCAGAAGGAACATAAAAGTTGACATAAAAATACTTCAATCAGTTATAGAACCCATTACCCTTTATGGTTGTGAGGTCTGGGGTCCGCTCACCAACCAAGAATTCACAAAATGGGAAAAACACCAAACAGACAGCAAACATATCCTGAGTGTAAAACAAAAAACATCAAATAATGCATGCAGAGCAGAATTAGGCCGATACCCACTAATTATCAAAATCCAGAAAAGAGCCATTAAATTCTACAACCACCTAAAAGGAAGTGATTCCCGAACCTTCCATAACCTTCCATAAGCCATCAACTACTGTACAGAGAGATGAACCTGGAGAAGAGTCCCATATGCAAGCTGGTCCTGGTGCTCTGTTCACAAACACCAACAGACCCCACAGAGCCCCAGGACAACAACATAATTAGACCCAACCAAATCATGAGAAAACAAAAAGAGAATTACTTGACACATTGGAAAGAATTAACAAAAAAACTGAGCAAACTATAATGTTATTTGGCCCTAAACAGAGAGTATACAGTAGCAGAATACCTGACCACTGTGACTGACCCAAACCTAAGGAAATCTTTGACTATGTACAGACCCAGTGAGCATAGCCTTGCTATTGAGAAAGGCTGTCGTAGGCAGACCTGGCTCTCAAGAGAAGACAGGCTATGTGCACACTGCCCACAAAATGAGGTGGAAACTGAGCTGCACTTCCTTACCTCCTGCCAAATGTATGACCATATTAGAGACCCATATGTTCCTTTCATTATATATTGTATTTGTTATATTTGTATAGTTCGTCAGTTAGTTTAAATAAATATGTCGAACTATCGATACGCTGCGCCTTGGTCTCTCTACACACCCGAACGTGACACCACTTCTACAACCGTATATCCAACCCATCTTCCCCAGCTTTACAGACACACCATATCTCCTGAAACATCTCCACACGTTTTATGTTTTTATAGAACTCTAATTCCAGAGACCTGGATCTGATTAAATAATAGTGACGGTCTGTTATCAAATAACCAACTTTACCTGAGCAAAGAGAAAATTCAACAACATACATTTGACCGTAACTAGTCACTACTAACCATGACCGTAACTAGTCACTACTAACCATGACCGTAACTAGTCACTACTAACCATGACCGTAACTAGTCACTACTAACCATGACCGTAACTCGTCACTACTAGCCATGACCGTAACTCGTCACTACTAGCCATGACTGTACTAGTCACTACTAGCCATGACCGTAACTAGTCACTACTAACCATGAATGTAACTAGTCACTACTAACCATGACCGTAACTCGTCACTACTAACCATGACCGTAACTAGTCACTACTAACCATGACCGTAACTAGTCACTACTAGCCATGACCGTAACTCGTCACTACTAGCCATGACCGTAACTCGTCACTACTAGCCATGACCGTAACTTGTCACTACTAGTCATGACTGTACTAGTCACTACTAGCCACTACTAGCCATGACCGTAACTCGTCACTACTAGCCATGACCGTAACTCATCACTACTAGCCATGACCGTAACTCGTCACTACTAGCCATGACCGTAACTCGTCACTACTAGCCATGACCGTAACTCGTCACTACTAGCCATGACCGTAACTCGTCACTACTAGCCATGACCGTAACTCGTCACTACTAGGCATGACCGTAACTCGTCACTACTAGGCATGACCGTAACTCATCACTACTAGCCATGACCGTAACTCATCACTACTAGCCACTACTAGCCATGACCGTAACTCGTCACTACTAGCCATGACCGTAACTCATCACTACTAGCCACTACTAGCCATGACCGTAACTCGTCACTACTAGCCATGACCGTAACTCATCACTACTAGCCATGACCGTAACTCGTCACTACTAGCCATGACCGTAACTCATCACTACTAGCCATGACCGTAACTCGTCACTACTAGCCATGACCGTAACTCGTCACTACTAGCCATGACCGTAACTCGTCACTACTAGCCATGACCGTAACTCGTCACTACTAGCCATGACCGTAACTCGTCACTACTAGCCATGACCGTAACTCGTCACTACTAGCCGTCACTACTAGCCATGACCGTAACTCGTCACTACTAGCCATGACCGTAACTCGTCACTACTAGCCGTCTCTACTAGCCATGACCGTAACTCGTCACTACTAGCCATGACCGTAACTCGTCACTACTAGCCATGACCGTAACTAGTCACTACTAACCATGAATGTAACTAGTCTCTACTAACCATGACCGTAACTCGTCACTACTAGCCATGACCGTAACTCGTCACTACTAGCCATGACCGTAACTAACAGTTACTTCTGGATATTCGAGACTCTTTTGCGGCCACATATAACCCAGAGTTAAAAAGCTCTGTGGCTGGATCACAATCCTGCTCTCCAAACTCTACCTGGGATATTCCAGAATATCTGTGCAGTTGGCCTCATAGGGTTTCCCGCAGAAGGCGCCGCAGGAGACGCGGAAAGCGTGGAGGGGTTGCTGTCAAACTGAAAATGACGCTACACGCTGGCCGCGCGTCCAGCTTCGCCTCCATGACGACGTGGAATCTAGGTGTTGGCCGATGTGCTGGTTGGCGTTTGACGGATCCACCTGTTCGCTGGCTTCGGACCATTCTCCCGGATTCTCCTTGGACGATCCCCTGCTACCCTCCTACCCGTGTTCGCCGCGGTGGAGCTACCCTAGAGAATCTTCGCTGTTTGACTAGAGTCTTCTCTCCCGCGATCTCTGACTCGGTATCACCTTCCAGGATGGCTCTGATTAATGCTCGGTCGCTAGTCAATAAGACGTTCATTTTAAATGACTTTTTTACTACCCAGGCTTTGGATTTTATGTGCATCACCGAAACTTGGATGAAGGTTGGTGATTTAAGTCCTTTTGCTGAGTTGATTCCGGCAGGCTGCACATTCTTTAACTCTCCTCGCTCTTCTGGCCGCGGGGGTCTAGCGGTAATTTTAAAAAGCAGTTTTAGTAGCTACTGTCATTCTGTTCCATCTACATTCTACAGTAGCTTTGAAGTACAGCTGCTGCGACTGGAATTTGACAATCCTGTTTTGTTTGCACTGGTGTATCGTCCCCCTCACCTAGTGAAAGATTTTATAAGTGAATTTACTGCTTTTATGGGTGAATGTGTAACTAATTACAGCAATATTCTTCTGCTAGGGGATTTTAATATTCATGTGTGCTGTCAGTCAAAGCCTCTAGCAATGGAGTTTTAAATCTCATTGACTCATTTAACATGGTTCAGTGGGTGAAAGATCCCACACATACTCATGGACATACTCTGGATCTGGTACTCTCTCATGGAGTTTCCATTACTGATGTTCAGGTTTTTAACACTGATCTCTGATCATATGCCTGTACTGTTTTCTATGTCCTTTCCTCCAACAAGATCGCACATCTCACCTGCTGCACAATGGACTCGTTCCTTTTCATCCTGTTTCCCTGATGAATTCACTAACACCTTTAATGAGGTGTGTCTGTCTCTGTCCCTGGAGTCACTCTTACCCGACTTGGATGCTGAAGAACATCTTAGTCTGTTTAATACTGTATGCTCCGAGGTTTTAAATACCACTGCCCCTTTAAAAGTTAAGAAGTCAAAACCTCGGACTGAACCATGGCTCAGTGATGCCATCCGCTCTCTGAGACGAGCATGTAGAAGAGCAGAACGTAAATGGAAAAGTGATAAGCTACAAATCTCTTATGAAATGCTGAAAAACTCCCTGAGTGCTTTTCAGAAAGCTGTGATATCTGCTAAGTCTAAGTATTTTTCTCATTTAATTTTTAAAAACCATCATAGTTCAAAAGCTCTATTTTCTGTGTTAAATTCTGCTCTAAATCCTCCTATAAATGTGATTTCAAATCCCTCATTATCATTATGTGAAGGTTTCTCAAGGTTTTTCTGTGAGAAGATCACCTCTCTAAGATCTCAGTTGCAACCATCTGCTAATGTCTCATCTGAACTGGGTTGTTCTTCATCCATATGGAGTGTCTTTGACCCAGTTTCTCTTCTGTCTCTCAGAGAAATTGTTGATCATTTGAAACCTTCCTTCTGTTCTCTTGATGTTCTTTCTCCCCGTATCTTGAAACAAATGTTTGATTCGGTTGGAATATGTTTGGTGTCTTTTCTAAATAAATGCTTGAGCGCAGGGACTATCCCTGATATACTAAAACAAGCTACTGTTACACCTCTTCTCAAGAAACCTTCACTTGATGATAAGGATTTTAATAATTTTCGTCCTATTTCGACCCTTCCTTTTATTACAAAAATATTGGAGAAAACGGTTCTCAAACAACTCCAGTCTTTTCATAGCTCAAATCAAATTCTTGAAACTTTCCAGTCTGGGTTTAAGCCTCTGCACAGCACAGAGTCTGCTTTATTAAGGGTTTCTAATGATATACTGTTAGCGACTGACGCTGGTGACCCTGTGATCCTAATACTGTTAGACTTAACCTCAGCCTTTGATACAGTTGATCATAAAACTCTCTTATCCCGACTAGAATATTTTGTGGGCATCCAGGGAACTGTCCTCAGTTGGTTTAGATCTTATCTAACAAATAGAAGTTTCTCTGTCAAACTGGGTGATTTTTCTTCCTCGCCAGCCCAACTCTCCTGTGGAGTGCCGCAGGGGTCTATTCTCGCACCTATTCTTTTTTCCTTGTATTTACTTCCTCTGGGCTCCATTTTCAGAAAGCATGGTGTATCATTTCACTGCTATGCAGATGATACACAAATTTATTTGCCTCTGAAATGCAATAAATATACTGCTCTGAAATCTCTTTTTGCATGCCTAGAAGAAGTAAAAATGTGGTTCTCTCAAAATGTCTTATTTTTGAATGAATCCAAAACCGAGGTTATAGTCTTTGGCTCCCATGACAACTATAATAGCAGTAACATTGATCTAGATTATCTCTATCCAACTTCATCTTGCATAAAGAATCTAGGTGTTTTCTGGGATCAGAACCTCAAATTTGAAAAACAAATAAATGCAGTGATTAGTTCTTGCTTTTTCCAGCTACGTCTTCTCTCTAAAATCAAATCCTCTCTCTCTGAGAAAACCTTAGAGATTGCTGTCCATGCGCTCATTACATCGCGGCTGGATTATTGCAACTCTCTTTATTATGGCTCACCCAAACACTCTATTGCTCGTCTCCAATTAGTACAGAATGCTGCTGCAAAGTTCCTCAAAAGAAAACGTAAATTTGATCATGTTTCACCGATCTTAAAATCACTGCATTGGCTACCTGTGCATTTTAGAATTGAGTTTAAAATTCTTCTTTTTGTTTTTAAATCCGTAAATAATCTGGCACCGAGCTATTTGTCTGAGCTACTCTGTCCACACAATCCCACACGAAACCTGAGGTCCGGTGATCAGAGACTTTTGTCTGTCCCCAGATCACGGTTACAGAATAGAGGGGACAGAGCCTTTGTGATTGCTGGCCCTAGGCTGTGGAACAGCCTTCCGGTTTACATCAGAGCGGCTCAATCTCTAACTGTTTTTAAATCTTCTCTGAAAACCTATTTTTTTTCTTTAGCTTTTAATTCATTGTGAGCTTCAGTCATGAATGTGGGGTTTGTCCTTGTTCTTTATCTTGTGTATTGTTCAGCACTTTGGTCAGCCCTGTTTGCTGTTTTTAAATGTGCTATATAAATAAATACAAACTTGAAATACAAACTCATCACTATTAGCCACTACTAGCCATGACCGTAACTCATCACTACTAGCCATGACCGTAACTCATCACTACTAGCCACTACTAGCCATGACCGTAACTCATCACTACTAGCCATGACCGTAACTCATCACTACTAGCCATGACCGTAACTCATCACTACTAGCCACTACTAGCCATGACCGTAACTCATCACTACTAGCCATGACCGTAACTCGTCACTACTAGCCATGACCGTAACTCATCACTACTAGCCATGACCGTAACTCATCACTACTAGCCACTACTAGCCATGACCGTAACTCGTCACTACTAGCCATGACCGTAACTCGTCACTACTAGCCGTGACCGTAACTCATCACTACTAGCCATGACCGTAACTCATCACTACTAGCCACTACTAGCCATGACCGTAACTCGTCACTACTAGCCATGACCGTAACTCGTCACTACTAGCCGTGACCGTAACTCATCACTACTAGCCATGACCGTAACTAGTCACTACTAGCCATGACCGTAACTCATCACTACTAGCCACTACTAGCCATGACCGTAACTCGTCACTACTAGCCATGACCGTAACTCGTCACTACTAGCCGTGACCGTAACTCATCACTACTAGCCATGACCGTAACTCATCACTACTAGCAATGACCGTAACTAGTCACTACTAGCCATGACCGTAATCGTTTTTATGGAGTTGCTGCACTCTTTCCCTGAGCTAAAGAATCTATCTGTTAGGATCAACACTCCACTGCCTGCATCTGCTGCATGTGAAAGACTGTTCAGTTGTGCCGGACTGATTTATACAAGTTAAAGAGCTGGACTAGGCTGCAAAAACTTAGAAAACCAGCTTCTTTTGAAGCTGAACAGAAAATACACAAAGTAGCTCCATTTTGCTGTATAATTTTTTTTCAAGAAATGTTTAAAGATACATTTTTTATTATTTCTGTTATCCAAGCCCTGTTATATCCTCTACAATACGCTAACAACATAACAATTTGTTACATTTTTACAAGGTTAGTATTTGGTTTATTAAACAAAACTATAAAACAGTAACTGTACTCAAGTAGTTTTTTGATTGAGTCCTCATTCATCTTACTTGAGTAGTTTTCTTAGGTGGTAACTTTACTCCTACTTGAGTAACATTGTACCGTAGTAGTTGTAATCTTACTGGAGTACATTTGTTCAGTACTCTACCCTCCACTGCTTTTTCCTTATTTGAATACCTGTCCCCCATTAAAAACATCCTGACAGTAAACTCCACCCCAAACCTCTCACACAGACATTCCAACAGAGACATTAATGGCATTAACCTGACACAACAGAAAACACATGAATCACAGTTTCAGTCATGACACAGAAAGGACACCCCTGTCTGACTCCCGGGTCGACCCGTACCAACCAGCTGTTAGTGTCCAGGGCTCCATGTAGAACCCTCCACTGGACTGGAGATCCCCTGACCTCTTTGGTACTGGGAGTTTATAGAGCCCTCTCCATCTATAACCCACCATACTCTCCGACCCACAAACCCCCTGCCATATTATTATTATCTATATTATTATTATTATTATTATCTATATTATTATTATCTACATTATTATCTACATTATTATCTATATTATTATTATTATTATCTACATTATTATCTTTATAATTATCTATATTATTATCTATATTATTATTATTAACTATAATGAGCTGGTTTAAGGTATAATGGATGGTGGTCTGGTATAAGGTATAATGGATGGAGGTCTGGTATAAGGTATAATGGATGGAGGTCTGGTATAAGGTATAATGGATGGAGGTCTGGTATAAGGTATAATGGATGGAGGTCTGGTATAAGGTATAATGGATGGAGGTCTGGTATAAGGTATAATGGATGGAGGTCTGGTATAAGGTATAATGGATGGAGGTCTGGTATAAGGTATAATGGATGGAGGTCTGGTATAATGGATGGAGGTCTGGTATAAGGTATAATGGATGGAGGTCTGGTATAAGGTATAATGGATGGAGGTCTGGTATAATGGATGGAGGTCTGGTATAAGGTATAATGGATGGAGGTCTGGTATAAGCTATAATGGATGGAGAGCCATGGCTGAGTAGGTGTATTGATGGAAGCTAAGGCTGTTGTATCCCACTTGTCTATAGTGGGCACATTGTGCAAGTGTGAAGAGTTGCTTTGCCCTGGGCTAAAATCTGATTTATTTTAAAGAGGCTGTTAAGGAGACTGTTAGCCCTGGGCTAAATGCATTGAGAGGCTGTTAAGGAGACTGTTAGCCCTGGGCTAAATGCATTGAGAGGCTGTTAAGGAGACTGTTAGCCCTGGGCTAAATGCATTGAGAGGCTGTTAAGGAGACTGTTAGCCCTGGGCTAAATGCATTGAGAGGCTGTTAAGGAGCCTGTTAGCCCTGGGCTAAATGCAGTGTGAGAGGCTGTTAAGGAGACTGTTAGCCCTGGGCTAAATGCATTGAGAGGCTGTTAAGGAGACTGTTAGCCCTGGGCTAAATGCAGTGTGAGAGGCTGTTAAGGAGACTGTTAGCCCTGGGCTAAATGCAGTGTGAGAGGCTGTTAAGGAGACTGTTAGCCCTGGGCTAAATGCAGTGAGAGGCTGTTAAGGAGACTGTTAGCCCTGGGCTAAATGCAGTGTGAGAGGCTGTTAAGGAGACTGTTAGCCCTGGGCTAAATGCATTGAGAGGCTGTTAAGGAGACTGTTAGCCCTGGGCTAAATGCAGTGAGAGGCTGTTAAGGAGACTGTTAGCCCTGGGCTAAATGCAGTGAGAGGCTGTTAAGGAGTCTGTTAGCCCTGGGCTAAATGCATTGAGAGGCTGTTAAGGAGGCTGTTAGCCCTGGGCTAAATGCATTGTGAGAGGCTGTTAAGGAGACTGTTAGCCCTGGGCTAAATGCAGTGAGAGGCTGTTAAGGAGACTGTTAGCCCTGGGCTAAATGCAGTGTGAGAGGCTGTTAAGGAGACTGTTAGCCCTGGGCTAAATGCATTGAGAGGCTGTTAAGGAGACTGTTAGCCCTGGGCTAAATGCAGTGAGAGGCTGTTAAGGAGACTGTTAGCCCTGGGCTAAATGCAGTGTGAGAGGTTGTTAAGGAGACTGTTAGCCCTGGGCTAAATGCAGTGAGAGGCTGTTAAGGAGACTGTTAGCCCTGGGCTAAATGCAGTGTGAGAGGCTGTTAAGGAGACTGTTAGCCCTGGGCTAAATGCATTGAGAGGCTGTTAAGGAGACTGTTAGCCCTGGGCTAAATGCATTGAGAGGCTGTTAAGGAGACTGTTAGCCCTGGGCTAAATGCATTGAGAGGCTGTTAAGGAGGCTGTTAGCCCTGGGCTAAATGCATTGTGAGAGGCTGTTAAGGAGACTGTTAGCCCTGGGATAAATGCATTGAGAGGCTGTTAAGGAGACTGTTAGCCCTGGGCTAAATGCATTGAGAGGCTGTTAAGGAGACTGTTAGCCCTGGGCTAAATGCATTGAGAGGCTGTTAAGGAGACTGTTAGCCCTGGGCTAAATGAATTGAGAGGCTGTTAAGGAGTCTGTTAGCCCTGGGCTAAATGCATTGAGAGGCTGTTAAGGAGACTGTTAGCCCTGGGCTAAATGCATTGAGAGGCTGTTAAGGAGGCTGTTAGCCCTGGGCTAAATGCAGTGTGAGAGGCTGTTAAGGAGACTGTTAGCCCTGGGCTAAATGCAGTGTGAGAGGCTGTTAAGGAGACTGTTAGCCCTGGGCTAAATGCATTGAGAGGCTGTTAAGGAGACTGTTAGCCCTGGGCTAAATGCAGTGTGAGAGGCTGTTAAGGAGACTTTTAGCCCTGGGCTAAATGCAGTGTGAGAGGCTGTTAAGGAGACTGTTAGCCCTGGGCTAAATGCAGTGAGAGGCTGTTAAGGAGACTGTTAGCCCTGGGCTAAATGCAGTGTGAGAGGCTGTTAAGGAGACTGTTAGCCCTGGGCTAAATGCATTGAGAGGCTGTTAAGGAGACTGTTATCCCTGGGCTAAATGCAGTGAGAGGCTGTTAAGGAGTCTGTTAGCCCTGGGCTAAATGCATTGAGAGGCTGTTAAGGAGACTGTTAGCCCTGGGCTAAATGCATTGAGAGGCTGTTAAGGAGGCTGTTAGCCCTGGGCTAAATGCAGTGTGAGAGGCTGTTAAGGAGACTGTTAGCCCTGGGCTAAATGCAGTGTGAGAGGCTGTTAAGGAGACTGTTAGCCCTGGGCTAAATGCATTGAGAGGCTGTTAAGGAGACTGTTAGCCCTGGGCTAAATGCAGTGTGAGAGGCTGTTAAGGAGACTGTTAGCCCTGGGCTAAATGCAGTGTGAGAGGCTGTTAAGGAGACTGTTAGCCCTGGGCTAAATGCAGTGAGAGGCTGTTAAGGAGACTGTTAGCCCTGGGCTAAATGCAGTGTGAGAGGCTGTTAAGGAGACTGTTAGCCCTGGGCTAAATGCATTGAGAGGCTGTTAAGGAGACTGTTAGCCCTGGGCTAAATGCAGTGAGAGGCTGTTAAGGAGACTGTTAGCCCTGGGCTAAATGCAGTGTGAGAGGTTGTTAAGGAGGATGTTAGCCCTGAGCTAAATGCAGTGTGAGTGCAGCTTCTAAAATCATGCAATGCTATTTGCCGTTATGGTCAAATCCTAGATGAGTGTGTATGAGTGTGTATGAGTGTGTATCTATGTGTGTATGAGTGTGTATCTATGTGTGTATGAGTGTGTATCTATGTGTGTGTGAGTGTGTATGAGTGTGTATGAGTGTGTATCTATGTGTGTGTATCTATGTGTGTATGAGTGTGTATCTATGTGTGTGTGAGTGTGTATGAGTGTGTAGGAGTGTGTAGGAGTGTGTATGTGTGTGTATGAGTGTTTGTGTATGAGTGTATGTTCTGACAATCATTTTAAGAACAATAACGTTTCAGCAGATATAAGCATCACACACATTGGGTTGTCATAAACATTGCATATCAAGTGTTAACACAAATTGATTTGATGGCTTGACTAAATGTGTTGTTAATGTGAGCTGGATGGATTGTTTTGAAGAGTGGGAAATAAAAACCTTTCAAAACACTATTCTGGCTTACATTAAGATTCATTACATTTCACAGTGAGGGGTCACACCTGTAACTTCTTACTATACCATTGTGAATACTCTTCCTGACATTATGCTCTGACAGAATAAGCTTTCCCAGCATATTATGGTTGTGAAATATTTGAGTGACAGTTTAGAACACATTCCATATTCAGTTTAACAGGCTTTTGTCTAGATAGAAACATGAACCCTGTTTTGCCCTGCGTTCTCTGCAGACACACTGTGTACGTCCCAAATGGTATCCTGTTCCCTTTAAAGGGGCAATAGGGCTCTGGTCAAAAGTAGTGCACATTTTAGGGAATAGGGAATAACTACCTGACCTCTGAACATTACCACAACTACCTGACCTCTAATTCATCACCTAGTTCATCACCTAGTTCATCACCTAGTTCATCACCTAGTTCATCACCTAATTCATCACCTAATTCATCACCTAGTTCATCACCTAGTTCGTCACCTAGTTCGTCACCTAGTTCGTCACCTAGTTCGTCACCTAGTTCGTCACCTAGTTCGTCACCTAATTCATCACCTAGTTCATCACCTAGTTCATCACCTAATTCATCACCTAATTCATCACCTAGTTCATCACCTAGTTCATCACCTAATTCATCACCTAGTTCATCACCTAATTCATCACCTAATTCATCACCTAATTCATCACCTAATTCATCACCTAGTTCATCACCTAGTTCATCACCTAATTCATCACCTAGTTCATCACCTAATTCATCACCTAATTCATCACCTAGTTCATCACCTAATTCATCACCTAGTTCATCACCTGCTACAGCTAACTGCCAAAATAAAGGTTTATGCTACAGCTAACTGCCAAAATAAAGGTATATGCTTTTGCTAACTTCCAAAATAAAGGGAAAGCTTGAGTAAATTTGGGATGCAAAGTATATGGAAAGCAGATGATTCCACACAGGTGTGGAATTAACAACCCATCATGCTTAGGGTCACATATAAAAATGATGGGGAGGGAGTTGGTGCACGTTTCGCGGGAGCTTCATTAATGAAGACTGTTCAACTTGCTGATGTTTCACGATGCCATTTTTGACTTGTAGAATAAATCCTTGACCAAGTACCCCTCTGGTGTTGAGTGTGTGTTGCACATGTATCTATCACTCACATGTTGCCACTGGTCCCTGATGAGGGGTCTGTATCGTAGGAAGTACTTCAGAGGGAAGCTCTCTACATCTGGCCAGGTAGAAGGGTTATTCCAGGTGACCTCCAGACGACGCACGTTGTTGGGGATGGGCGTGGCCACCACCTTTTCAGGGGGGTCTGGTTTCACTACAGGGAGAGAGAGGAGGCACATCACAGACCAGACAATACAGTACACAGGGATGATTAAGCTGTAGAATGCAGTACAGGACGGTGGACATGTAGTCACAGTACAGAGAAAGACTAATTAGAGGACTGGACTGGGTAGGAGCTCTGAAGGCCCTCTGGGGGCTGGGTAGGAGCTCTGAAGGCCCTCTGGGGGCTGGGTAGGAGCTCTGAAGGCCCTCTGGGGGCTGGGTAGGACCTCTGAAGGCCCTTTGGGGGCTGGGTAGGACCTCTGAAGGCCCTTTGGGGGCTGGGTAGGACCTCTGAAGGCCCTCTGGGGGCTGGGTAGGACCTCTGAAGGCCTTCTGGGACCTGGGCTTGGTAGAAGCACAGTTATGAGGGCCCTCTGAGAACGATAGTCTCAAAAACAAAGACGTGTCTAAGGCGTGACTGAGTGAAGAAATTAACTTTATGTCCTGAATACAAAGCGTTATGTTTGGGGCAAATCCAACACATCACTCTTCATATGTTCAAGCATGGTGGTGGCTGCATCATGTTATGGATATGCTTGTCGTTGGCAAGGACTAGAGAGTTGTTTAGAATACAAATAAAGGGAATAGAGCTAAGAACAGGCAGAATCCTAGAGGAAAACCTGGTTCAGTCTGCCTTCCACCCGACACTGGGAGATGAATTCACCTTTCAACAGGACAATAACCTAAAATAACCTTGTTTGACAATAAGACTTTAAATGTTTCTGAGTGGCCTAGTTACAGTTTTGACATAATCTGATAGAAAATATATGTCAAGACTTGAAAATGGCTGTCTAGCAATGATCAACAACCAACTTAACAGAGCTTGAAGAATTGTATAAGAATAATGTGAAAACATTGTACAATCCAGGTGTGAAAGCTCTTAGAGACAGCTGTAATCACTGACAAAGAAGATCCTAGCATGAATTGACTCAGGAACGTGAGTACTAATATCAATGAAATATTTATTTGTCAATTGAATTTCATTTTCAATACATTTGAAAAAATGTAAAAATAAACGTTTTCACTTTCGTCATTATGGGGTGTTGTGGGTAAACGGGTATAAACAAATAATAATAATCTATTTTGAATTCAGGCTGTAACACAACAACAAGTGTAATAAGTCAAGGGGTCTGAATACTTTCTGAAGGCACTGATATACTGTGTATTAGTGCCTTCAGAGGCTCTGCCTTCGGAAAATAATTCAGACCCCTTGACTTTTTCCACATTTTGTTAGGTTACAGACTTATTCTAAAATGTATTAAATATTGTTTTTCCAAATCAATTTACACACAATACCCCATAATAACAAAGCAAAACCCTTTTTTTCTAATTTCTTTGCTCATTTAAAAATAAAAAAACGGAAATATTACTTTTAAATACGTATTTAGACCCTTTACTCAGTAGTCTTCTTGGGTAGGACGTTACAAGTTTGGCAAACTTGTATTTGGGGAATTTCTCCCATTCTCTGCAGATCCTCTCAAGCTCTGTCAGGTTGGATGGGGAGCGTTACTGAACAGCTATTTTCAGGTCTCTTCAGAGATTCTCGATCAGGTTCAAGTCCGGGCTCTGGCTGTGCCAATCAAGAACGTTCAGAGACTTGTCCCGAAGCCACTCCTGCGTTGTCTTGGCTGTGTGCTTAGGGTCATTGTCCTGTTGGAATGTGAACGAGTCTGAGGTCCTGAGCACTCTGGAGCAGGTTTTCATCAATGATGAAATGTTGAAAAAGTCAAGGGGTCTGAATACTTTCCGCATGCACTGTGTATTCCCGAAAGTATTCAGACCCCTTGACTTTTTCCACATTTTGTTACGACAGCCTTATTCAAAAATGGATTTAATACTTTTTTTTACATCTAAAAACAATACACCAAAATGACAAAGAGAAAACTGTTTTTATAATTTAAAATCCCAGATTTAAAAACAGAAATACCGTATTTACATAAGTATTCAGACCCTTTTCTATGAGACTCGAAATTGAGCTCAGCTGCATCCTGTTTCCATTGATCACCCTTGAGATGTTTCTACAACTGTTACTACAACTTGATTGGAGACCACCTGTGGAGAGACCACCTGTGGAGAGACCACCTGTGGAGAGACCACCTGTGGAGAGACCTGAAAATTGATTGGACATGATTTGGAAAGGAATTCCACTGTTAGTCCACACCTGTTGTTTACCAAGCATGTGACGAATAACATTTTATTTTCTTTGAAAAGTTTGCGTTAATTTCAACATTTTAGTGTTATTTAGTGTTATTTAGTGTTATTTAGTTTTATTTATTTAGGTAGTCTACGCAAATGAGTATGGAAGCTGATCAGTGTCTGAATGTGTTGACATGATAGCTCAACTGAATCGAGAACAACTTGTTTCCAATGCTAAGCAGGGCACTTACAGGTCGGCGTCTGTATGATAGACTTGTTTCCAATGCTAAGCAGGGCACTTACAGGTCGGCGTCTGTATGATAGACTTGTTTCCAATGCTAAGCAGGGCACTTACAGGTCGGCGTCTGTATGATAGACTTGTTTTCAATGCTAAGCAGGGCACTTACAGGTTGGCGTCTGTATGATAGACTTGTTTCCAATGCTAAGCAGGGCACTTACAGGTCGGCGTCTGTATGATAGACTTGTTTCCAATGCTAAGCAGGGCACTTACAGGTCGGCGTCTGTATGATAGACTTGTTTCCAATGCTAAGCAGGGCACTTACAGGTCGGCGTCTGTATGATAGACTTGTTTCCAATGCTAAGCAGGGCACTTATAGGTCGGCGTCTGTATGATAGACTTGTTTCCAATGCTAAGCAGGGCACTTACAGGTCGGCGTCTGTATGATAGACTTGTTTCCAATGCTAAGCAGGGCACTTACAGGTCGGCGTCTGTATGATAGACTTGTTTCCAATGCTAAGCAGGGCACTTACAGGTCGGCGTCTGTATGATAGACTTGTTTCCAATGCTAAGCAGGGCACTTACAGGTTGGCGTCTGTATGATAGACCTCTTTTCAATGAAGTGCTTTACCCCTCATATACCACTAGGAGTTAATATTCAGGTTGGACTGTGGCTTCATATTTTATTTCAGTATACAGTACCTCTTTACTTCAGTTGATGGCATGACGTTGAAACTATGGCATTTACTAAAACATACCATTTCGCCATCAACATTGTAGCGAGGTCAAATAAAATGTCTAATCAAATATGAAATTCTACATAATTTTAATCACCCAATATACACTGATTACACAAAACATTATGAACACCTGCTCTTTCCATGACATGGACTGACCAGGTGAATCCAGGTGAAAGCTATGATTTCTTATTGATGTCACTTGTTAAATTCACACTCAGTGTTGATGAAGAGGAGGAGACGGGTTAAAGAAGGATCTTTAAGCCTTGAGGCAACTGATACATGGATTGTGTATGTGTGCCATTCAGAGGGTGAATGAACAAGACAAAAGATTTAAGTGCTTTTGAACAGGGTCTGGTAGTAGATGCCAGGCGCACCAGTCTGTGTCAAGAACTGCAATGCTGCTGGATTTTTCACACAACAGTTTCACATGTGTATCAAGAATGACCCACCACCCAATTTGACACAAATGTAGGAAGCATTGGAGTCAACATGGACCAGCATCCCTGTAGAAAGCTTTCAACACCTTACATTTCAGTCATTTTGCAGAACCTCTTTCCCAGAGCAACTTACAGTTAGTGCATACATGTTAATACTTTTTTTTTTGTCCATACTGGTCCCCCATGGGAATCAAACCCACAACTCTGGCATTGCAAGCACCGTGCTTTACCATCTGAGCTACACGGGATTATGCTGAGTCTTATGTTGAAATTGGATTGATTCGATTTTCAAATCCAATGTATTTTCCACATTGATTCCACCAGGGTGCCCAGTGGGAAGTGTACTGTCAGTTTCACACAAACTTCAGGAGTTATAAACTTGTTAATGCAACTAAGTCCAAAGGTACACTCAAATCATCAGCCATTTAATGAGACTGATGTTGATGTTTGATGGTGGCATTTGGTCACATTAAATATACATAGGCCTATAGCCAGTGCTATGGCTGCGTCCCAAATCGCTCCCAGGTTCCCAGGCTCTAGGGAACAGGGTGCCATTTTGAATGTAATCTATGACTATTTGATAAATGAGGGCCACAAGGATATCCAATGGGAATCTCTCTACCAAAGAATGCATGGAGTAGTTTGTAGTAGTTTGTAGTAGTTTGTAGTAGTTTGTAGTAGTTTGTAGTAGTTTGTATATGTGCATCATTGTCTCTGTAAATTCATTTGACTCACAACTTACAACAGCATTAAACCATGAATAAGAATTTGTTCATAACTGACTAGTAAAATAAAGGATGAATAAAATAAAAACAGCACAGGAGAGGAAATGATCCTACCTAAACAGCATTTAATTAAAGCTATGTTAGCTAGCTAGCCATCACTGGAAAGCACAGGTTTCAGCTAACACATACAGCATTTTCACTACTAACCTGCCTGAACTCAGCTATGTATTTAAACACTACTAACCTGCCTGAACTCAGCTATGTATTTAAACACTACTAACCTGCCTGAACTCAGCTATGTATTTAAACACTACTAACCTGCCTGAATTCAGCTATGTATTTAAACACTACTAACCTGCCTGAATTCAGCTATGTATTTAAACACTACTAACCTGCCTGTATTCAGCTATGTATTTAAACACTACTAACCTGACTGTATTCAGCTATGTATTTAAACACTACTAACCTGCCTGAACTCAGCTATGTATTTAAACACTACTAACCTGCCTGAATTCAGCTATGTATTTAAACACTACTAACCTGCCTGAATTCAGCTATGTATTTAAACACTACTAACCTGACTGTATTCAGCTATGTATTTAAACACTACTAACCTGCCTGAACTCAGCTATGTATTTAAACACTACTAACCTGCTTGTATTCAGCTATGTATTTAAACACTACTAACCTGCCTGAATTCAGCTATGTATTTAAACACTACTAACCTGCTTGTATTCAGCTATGTATTTAAACACTATTAACCTGCCTGTATTCAGCTATGTATTTAAACACTATTAACCTGCCTGTATGCACATATGTATTTAAACACTTCTACCCTGCCTGTATGTTCTATCCACTTTCTGTTCTCTGTTCTAACCACTTTCTGTTCTCTGTTCTAACCACTTTCTGTTCTCTGTTCTAACCACTTTCAGTTCTCTGTTCTAACCACTTTCTGTTCTCTGTTCTAACCACTTTCTGTTCTCTGTTCTATGTATGTATAGTTTTTTATGTGCTCTAGAGCAACGATGTCTCGATGGAATTTGAATTTGTTATACTGAGATTTACTGTCAGGGCCCAGGTTCGACAGAATCTGTGTAGAAGATCTAGGTGCTGCTGTAGGTCCTTTACCTGTACATTTACCTGTACAGTTTATGTAACCATGCAAGTATTCACTTATCTGTAAATATAACTGTATATTTACCTGTACAGCTAATTTAACCATGCAAAATATTCACTTACCTGTTCATTTAGCCAGTCTGTATATTAAGTAAACTATTATTACCCTCGCTCATATCATACGCATTTTTAGCTACTGAAGTATTTCTCTGCCATCGACCTGTATAGTATAGTTAACCATCCAACATCCACCAATGTATAGTGTACATATTCAGCCAACCACCCATACTATGCAATGTCTTTTTATAGCTTTTTTTTGCACTCCAGATATCTTGTATTTCTATACTTTTTCATACTGCCGCTCTATGTATCATGTACCGTGTATCTGTCTTTTGTGTACTTTCGTTGTGGCATTTTGCACCTGCCCTGTGTTTTGTTGTAGCTGCTTGACAAAGAAATGTCCCCCTCGGGGATCAATAAAGTATCTATCTATCTATCTATCTATCTATCTATCTATCTATCTATCTATCTATCTATCTATCTATCTATCTATCTATCTATCTATCTATCTATCTATCTATCTATCTATCTATCTATCTATCTATCTATCTATCTATCTATCTATCTATCTATCTATCTATCTATCTATCTATCTATCTATCTATCTATCTATCTATCTATCTATCTATCTATCTATCTATCTATCTATCTATCTATCTATCTATCTATCTATCTATCTATCTATCTATCTATCTATCTATCTATCTATCTATCTATCTATCTAGTCTTGTCCCTCTTTTCTATTCATCATGTCTCTCTCTCTCTCTCTCTCTATCTCTCTCTCTCTATCTCTCTCTCTCTCTCTCATATTCACTCACACAAATGCCTGGGAGGACGAGCCAGAACACTCATATTATCCTCTAGAATAAGAGGAAACTTAACTAACTACAGTGTTAGTTAGTTAGTAACAATAAGAAAGATGATGAGTGTACCTATGTTGAACTCTTCGAAGGTTATGGCGGTGGAGGCACGTCCGAGGGCGTTGACGGCCGTGACTTTGACTCTGTAGGGGTAGCTACTGAACACCTCAGGGAACTTAACGTGACAGCGGTTCTTATGGACCGCATCCCTCGTTACTTCTAGGGACTTCTGGTTGTGTCTGAGAGGAGAGAGAGGAGAGAGAATGTTAGATGAGAGAGAGAGAGAGAGAAAGTGATAGAAGGAAGGTGAGGAAGAGACGAAGAGCGTATAGAGAGGGGGGGTGACAAAGTTAGAAAGTGAAAGACAGAGACAGAGAAATAAAAAAACAAATTATACATTTCAGAGTACTTTTAAAGTCTGACAAGTTTCCATGAGCCAAGTTTCCCAAACAGCATGCATCAGCATGGGTATGTTCTAGCTGACAGGACGCTCCAGGCTGGTTAGGGATGCCCCCGGGCATCCCCAGGGGTATCATCTGGGCTGGGATCAGCAGAATCTTCTCCTCATGACTTCATTGATATCAGCTCCCTCTGGAAAGCACATCATCTCAATGCTAAAGTCTATCTCTGATTCTAACCCCCGTCTTCATTTCTATCTTACCTTTATTTAACTAGGCAAGTGAGTTAAGAACAAATTTTTATTTACAATGACAGCCTTCCTACAGGGTCAGCTCCTAACTGCCTTGTTCAGGGGCAGAACAATGGATTTTTACCTTGTCAGCTCAGGGATTCGATCCAGCAATCATTCGGTTATGAGCCCAACACTCTAACCACTCGGCTACCTGCCGTCTCATCGAGGCACTAAGGTCTATCTCTGTGTGTGAGCATTTAGAACAGAGGTGCAGCATCTCCTCACCACTGATACTGGGCCAATATGAACTAAGTGGGACTGATGATGTGATTCTACAATTAATGAATCTGACATTTTATTAATTAAAATCCAGTGATGGTGATGTTGGTGCAATTATCTACGGGCCAGTGGACCAGGGTGTTGAAATCCTTTGAAATCTCTATTGGAGTCATGGTTTGGCCCCCAAATGGCACTCACTTATAACACACTACTTCTGATCAGAGTACTGGAAGTCATTCACCAAAGCAGGCCTATTGGATGCAGTTGAAGTGTGTTTGGTAGAGGGGGTTAATATGGATCATGGTGTTCTCTCTAAGTGGTAGAGGGGGTTAATATGGATCATGGTGTTCTCTCTAAGTGGTAGAGGGGGTTAATATGGATCATGGTGTTCTCTCTAAGTGGTAGAGGGGGTTAATATGGATCATGGTGTTCTCTCTAAGTGGTAGAGGGGGTTAATATGGATCATGGTGTTCTCTCTAAGTGGTAGAGGGGGTTAATATGGATCATGGTGTTCTCTTTAAGTGGTAGAGGGGGTTAATATGGATCATGGTGTTCTCTCTAAGTGGTAGAGGGGGTTAATATGGATCATGGTGTTCTCTCTAAGTGGTAGAGGGGGTTAATATGGATCATGGTGTTCTCTCTAAGTGGTAGAGGGGGTTAATATGGATCATGGTGTTCTCTCTAAGTGGTAGAGGGGGTTAATATGGATCATGGTGTTCTCTCTAAGTGGTAGAGGGGGTTAATATGGATCATGGTGTTCTCTCTAAGTGGTAGAGGGGGTTAATATGGATCATGGTGTTCTATCTAAGTGGTAGAGGGGGTTAATATGGATCATGGTGTTCTCTCTAAGTGGTAGAGGGGGTTAATATGGATCATGGTGTTCTCTCTAAGTGGTAGAGGGGGTTAATATGGATCATGGTGTTCTCTCTAAGTGGTAGAGGGGGTTAATATGGATCATGGTGTTCTCTCTAAGTGGTAGAGGGGGTTAATATGGATCATGGTGTTCTCTCTAAGTGGTAGAGGGGGTTAATATGGATCATGGTGTTCTCTCTAAGTGGTAGAGGGGGTTAATATGGATCATGGTGTTCTCTCTAAGTGGTAGAGGGGGTTAATATGGATCATGGTGTTCTCTCTGGTGTTATATCTGAAGTCTGAGGTGTAGAGGGTGAACCGGAAGGGGGACAGGACCGTTCCCTGGGGGGCCCCTGTGTTGCTAACAGCCCGTTCTGACACACAGCTCTGTAGTCGCACAAATTGTGGCCTACCGGTCAGGTAGTCCGTGACCCAGTAGACTAAGGGTGCTTCCACTTTCATCCTTCTCATCTTCTCTCCCAGTAGCAGGAGCTGAATGGTGTTGAAGGCACTGGAGAAGTCAAAAAACATGACCCTCACAGTGCAACCTGCGTTGTCCAGGTGAGAGTAGGCCCTCTGCAGAAGGTAGATGATTGCATCATCCACCCCGATGTTGCGCTGGTATGCAAACTGCAGGGGGTCCATTGATGTACACACCAGGGGTCTGAGGTGAGCGAGGACTAACCTTTCCAGGGTCTTCATGATGTGGGATGTTAGCGCTACAGGTCTGAAGTCATTCAGGACAGTGGGGTGTGCCTTCTTGGGCACTGGGACGAGGCAGGATGTTTTCCACAGCACAGGGACCCTTTCTAGGCTCAGGCTAAGGTTGAAGCGACGCTGGAGTATTCCACACAGTTGGTCAGCACAGACCCTAAGCACCCTTGGGCTGATGCCTTCAGGGCCCGCCGCTTTCCACTGATGTAGTCTCTCCAGCTCTCTCTTCACTTGGTTGGTGGTGAAAGCCAGCCCAGGTGGGGAGGTGGGGGGAAGGGGGGTGTTGAGGATCAGTCCAGGGGGAGCAGGGGCGGAGGTGGGGTCGCTGATTGTCTCAGCAGAGGTGTTGTGAGTAAAGTGGGGGTGGGACAGCCGTGAGGGTGTGTGGTCTGGGGAGCTGGAGGGGAGGTGGACAGGGCCAGTATCAAACCTGTTAAAAAATTGGTTCAGCTCATTGGCTCTGTCCTGGGTCCCCTCCGTCTGCCCACTGTTTGACTTTTTGAAGCCAGTGATATTTCTCATGCCCTTCCACACCTCTCTCACCTGGCTCTGCCTCAGCTTGTCCTCCATCTTCTCCATATACACTCTCTCACTCCCCTCAGCAATCCGCAACTTCAGCTCCCTCTGGACGCATTTCAATTTGTCCTTGTCCTTGTCCCTCTCCTTGAAGGCCCTCTTCTTCTCATTCAGCAGGGCCTTCAGGTCGCTGGTGACCCAGGGTTTATTGTTTGGGAAACAGCGTACCTTCCTGGTGGGTACAGTGTTGTCTACACAAAAATTAATATAGTCTGTTATGCAGTCAGTAAGTCCATCGATGTCCACCCCATGAGCCTCACAGAGCACATCCCAGTCTGTTGTTTCAAAGCAGTCCTGTAGAGCCTCATTCGCCTCCGGGGACCATCTCCTAATGGTCCTGGTGGTCGCAGGCTGCTGTTGGACCAAAGGCCTGTAGAGTGGGGTGAGGTGGACAAGGTTGTGATCCGATCTACCGAGGGGAGGGAGTGCAGTGGAGTTGTATGCGTCCTTCACATTAGCATATAACAAGTCCAGAGTTGTATTATTCCTGGTTGGGCACGTCACGAACTGTTTGAACGTGGGCAGCGTTGAAGAGAGAGATGCATGGTTAAAATCCCCCGAAATGGCAAAGAAAGCACTGGGATGCGCTGTCTGTAACCTCGCGATAACAGAGTGGATGACGTCACACGCTGCGTTTGCGTCAGCAGAGGGCGGGATGTAAACAATAACAGCAATGGCCGCCGTGAATTCCCTCGGCAAATAGTATGGTCTCAGGCTAACAGCTAACAGTTCAATGTCCGGGCTACAAAACTCTTCCTTAAGAGTAATATGTTTCGGATGACACCATCTGTTGTTAACTAATAAAGCCAGCCCACCACCCTTGCTCTTACTGGAAGAGACGCGATCCCTGTCCGCTCTGATGGTCTGGAAACCGTCGATAGTGACGTTCTGTATGGGGATGTTATCGTTCAGCCAAGTCTCCGTGAAAAACGTTAGGCTCGTTTCCCGATAAATCCTTTATCCACGGACAAGTCCCGCCAACTCATCCATCTTGTTATGTAGACACCTCACATTGCCCATAATAATAGACGGTATAGCCGGCTTGTACTTGAACTTCCTCCGCTTTGCCTTACATTTCAATCCCGCCCTGCATCCACGGCGTCGTCTTTTCAACTCGTCCGGAATATCAAACTTTTCCCTGGGGAGCAGCAGCGCTGCGTGGGCTAAATCCAGGAGCTGGGCTCTGTTGTAAACAATAACAGTTGACGACTCCTGTCGACGTTCAGCTGCGATAAAATCCATAATCCTGAACTATTATAGTTCAACTGTAGCAAAATAAAAAATAAAACTAAAGAAAAGAGACGGAAAAAACGAACAAAAACAACAATTTATGCACGAACAACGGGAGCTGCTTAACAGGCGACCACTCAGGGCGGCGCCAAAGACATTTGTGTCTACCACTCTAAGTGGTAGAGGGGGTTAATATGGATCATGGTGTTCTCTCTAAGTGGTAGAGGGGGTTAATATGGATCATGGTGTTCTCTCTAAGTGGTAGAGGGGGTTAATATGGATCATGGTGTTCTCTCTAAGTGGTAGAGGGGGTTAATATGGATCATGGTGTTCTCTCTAAGTGGTAGAGGGGGTTAATATGGATCATGGTGTTCTCTCTAAGTTATAGTGGGGGTTAATATGGATCATGGTGTTCTCTCTAAGTGGTAGAGGGGGTTAATATGGATCATGGTGTTCTCTCTAAGTGGTAGAGGGGGTTAATATGGATCATGGTGTTCTCTCTAAGTGGTAGAGGGGGTTAATATGGATCATGGTGTTCTCTCTAAGTGGTAGAGGGGGTTAATATGGATCATGGTGTTCTCTCTAAGTGGTAGAGGGGGTTAATATGGATCATGGTGTTCTCTCTAAGTTATAGTGGGGGTTAATATGGATCAGGGTAACATGATGAAAAACACATCTATGATTTAAGGTCCATGGAGAGTCACCCTTTCAGACAACAACAGGGTTCAGAGTGCCTAGTGGTTCTGTAAATTATTATTATAATGTTACATATTGGCTGTACAACATCAATGAGGTTGATATGAGACCGCCTCTCCTTCCCTGATCCCCTACACCAGACCCTGTATAGATGGCAAGAGGGTAGAGAAAGAGATAGAGACAGAGAGAGAGCATGAGAGAGGATGAGAGTAGAGAGAGAGCTGAGAGAGAAAGAGGACAAGATAGTGAGAGAGATTGATTGACAGAGCTACCCTGTGCCCTTAGAGTCCTCTGAGAGAGAAGGAGAGAGTGAGTAGAGCGAGAGATAGAGCGATAGAGAGAGAGGAAGTAACAGAGAGGAAGTGACAGAGCTACCCAGTCCTCTGAGGCATGGTGAAGTGTCCTCTTAGCCCCAGCACTCAGACAGACAGACAGACAGACAGACCTGTAGACTCTCCTCTCTCTGTGAAAGACAGACAGACAGACCTGTAGACTCTCCTCTCTCTGTGAAAGACAGACAGACAGACCTGTAGACTCTCCTCTCTCTGTGAAAGACAGACAGACAGACCTGTAGACTCTCCTCTCTCTGTGAAAGACAGACAGACAGACCTGTAGACTCTCCTCTCTCAGACAGACAGACCTGTAGACTCTCCTCTCTCTGTGAAAGACAGACAGACAGACCTGTAGACTCTCCTCTCTCTGTGAAAGACAGACAGACAGACCTGTAGACTCTCCTCTCTCTGTGAAAGACAGACAGACAAGCAGACCTCTCTTTAGACTCTCCTCTCTCTGTGAAAGACAGACAGACAGGCAGACCTCTCTTTAGACTCTCCTCTCTCTGTGAAAGACAGGCCCCACCAACGTTGCGTATAAAACGCCTGTAAGAATTGGCAAACCCGAGGAACCGCTGTACTGAGTGAGGTTCTTCACTGGTTGCCCTTTTCTTGTGACAACAGGTCACACATCTTGCTGCTGTGATGAACCCTGTGGTATTTCACCCAGTAGATATGGGAGTTTATTAAAATGTGATTTGTTTTTTAATTCTTTGTGGATCTGTGTAATCTGAGGGAAATATGTGTCTCTAATATGGTCATACATTTGTCAGGAGGTTAGGAAGTGCAGCTCAGTTTCCACCTCATTTTGTGGGCAGTGTCCACATAGCCTGTCTTCTCTTGAGAGCCAGGTCTGCCTACAGTGGTCTTTCTCAATAGCAAGGCAATGCTCACTGAGTCTGTACATAGTCAAAGCTTTCCTTAAGTTTGGGTCAGTCACAGTGGTCAGGTATTCTGCTACTGTATACTCTCTGTTTAAGGCCAAATAGCATTCTAGTTTGTTCAGTTGTTTTGTTAATTCTTTCCAATGTGTCAAGTAATTCTCTTTTTGTTTTCTCATGATTTGGTTGGGTCTAATTGTGTTGTTGTCCTGGGGCTCTGTGGGATCTGTTGGTGTTTGTGAACAGAGCACCAGGACCAGCTTGCATAGGGGACTCTTCTCCAGGTTCATCTCTCTGTACTGTAGTTGATGGCTTATGGAAGGTTATGGAAGGTTTGGGAATCGCTTCCTTTTAGGTGGTTGTAGTATATAACAGCTCTTTTCTGGATTTTGATAATTAGTGGGTATCGGCCTAATCTGCTCTGCATGCATTATTTGGTGTTTTTTGTTGTACACAGAGATTAATTTGGCTGAATTCTGCATGCAGTGTCTCAATTTGGTGTATGTCCCATTTAGTGAATTCTTGGTTGGTGAGCGGACACCAGACCTCACAACCATAAAGGGTAATGGGTTCTATAACTGATTTAAGTATTTTTTGCCAGATCCTAATTGGTATGTCGAATTTTATGTTTTTTTTTATTGCATAGATGCCCTTCTTTCCTTGTGTCTCAGATCGTTGACAGCTTTGTGGAAGTTACCAGCACCAAAGCTGATGTTTAGGTCGAGGTATGAATCGTTTTTTTTGTGCTCTAGAGCAACGGTGTATAGATGGAATTTGTTTTTGTGGTCCTGGCAACTGGACCTTTTTGGGAACACCAGTATTTTTGTCTTACTGAGATTTACTGTCAGGGCCCAGGTCTGACAGAATCTGTGCAGAAGATCTAGGTGCTGCTGTAGGCCCTCCTTGGTTGGTGACAGAAGCACCAGATCATCAGCAAACAGTAGACATTTGACTTCAGATTCTAGTAGGGTGAGGCCGGGTGCTGCAGACTGTTCTAGTGCCCTCACCAATTCATTGATATATACAGTGGGGAGAACAAGTATTTGATACACTGCCGATTTTGCAGGTTTTCCTACCTGCAAACCATGTAGAGGTCTGTAATTTTTATCATAGGTACACTTCAACTGTGAGAGACGGAATCTAAAACAAAATCCAGAAAATCACATTGTATGATTTTTAAATAATTACTTTGCATTTTATTGCATGACATAAGTATTTGATCACCTACCAACCAGTAAGAATTCCAGCTCTCACAGACCTGTTAGTTTTTCTTTAAGAAGCCCTCCTGTTCTCCACTCATTACCTGTATTAACTGCACCTGTTTGAACTCGTTACCTGTATAAAAGACACCTGTCCACACACTCAATCAAATCAAACAGACTCCAACCTCTCCACAATGGCCAAGACCAGAGAGCTGTGTAAGGACATCAGGGATAAAATTGTAGACCTGCACAAGGCTGGGATGGGCTACAGGACAATAGGCAAGCAGCTTGGTGAGAAGGCAACAACTGTTGGCACAATTATTAGAAAATGGAAGAAGTTCAAGATGACAGTCAATCTCCCTCGGTCTGGGGCACCATGCAAGATCTCACCTCGTGGGGCATCAATGATCATGAGGAAGGTGAGGGATCATCCCAGAACTACACGGCAGGACCTGGTCAATGACCTGAAGAGAGCTGGGACCACAGTCTCAAAGAAAACCATTAACACACTACGACGTCATGGATTGCAGCGCACGCAAGGTCCCCCTGCTCAAGCCAGCTCATGTCCAGGCCCATCTGAAGTTTGCCAATGACCATCTGGATGATCAAGAGGAGGAATGGGAGAAGGTCATGTTGTCTGATGAGACAAAAATAGAGCTTTTTGGTCTAAACTCCACTCGCCGTGTTTGGAGGAAGAAGAAGGATGAGTACAACCCCAAGAACACCATCCCAAACGTGAAGCATGGAGGTGGAAACATCATTCTTTGGGGATGCTTTTCTGCAAAGGGGACAGGACGACTGCACCGTATTGAGTGGAGGATGGACGGGGCCATGTATTGCGAGATCTTGGCCAACAACCTTCTTCCCTCAGTAAGAGCATCGAAGATGGGTCGTGGCTGGGTCTTCCAGCATGACAATAAAATGCAAATTAATTACTTAAAAATCATACAATGTGATTTTCTTCACAGTTGAAGAGTACCTATGATAAAAATTACAGACTTCTACATGCTTTGTAAGTAGGAAAACCTGCAAAATCGGCAGTGTATCAAATACTTGTTCTCCCCACTGTATATGTTGAAGAGGGTGGGGCTTAAGCTGCATCCCTGTCTCACCCCACAGCCCTGTGGAAAGAAATGTGTGTGTTTTCAGCCAATTTTAACCGCAAACTTGTTTTTGTGTACGTGGATTTTTAAATATTTTTAATTTTAAAGACCACTTTCCATCAATGTGTAAAGCAGACCCTCATGCCAAATTGAGTCAAATGCTTTTTTGAAATCAACAAACATGAGAAGACTTTGCCTTTGTTTTGGTTTGTTTGATTGTCAATTAGGGTGTGCAGGGTGAATACGTGGTCTGTCGTACGGTAATTTGGTAAAAAGCCAATTTAACATTTGCTCAGTCTATTGTTTTCACTGAGGAAATGAACTAGTCTGCTGTTAATGATAATGCAGAGGATTTCCCCAAGGTTGCTGTTGACTCATATCCCACAGTAGTTATTGGGGTCAAATCTGTCTCCACTTTTATGGAATGGGGTGATCAGTCCTTGGTTCCAGATATTGGGGAAGATGCCAGAGCTAAGGATGATGTTAAAGAGTTTAAGTATAGACAATTTGAATTTGTTGTCTGTATATTTTATACAGAGAGACACAGAGAAAGAGAGACAGAGACACAGAGACACAGAGTAACAGAGACACAGAGATACCAAGAGAGACACACAGAGACAGAGACACAGAGACAGAGAGAAAATAAAAGAAATAAAAGGTTTTGCTTCTTACTGGACGTTGACATCGAAGTCTGTGGGTATGGTGGTGGGGTGCTGCAGGTGCCAGCTACAGTAGAAGCCTTTAGGGTAGGTGTTGGAGCGACACATCACTGTGGGTTCCCTAGGGGAAGCTGGAGAGACAGGCATAAGAGAATGGTGAGTTTCTCATACCTTCTTTATCAGGTGAGAAAATGGAGACATAGGGAGAGAGAAAAAGAGCAGGAGAGAGGATAATAGAGAGAGAGAGAAAGGGAGGGAAGATCAGATAGGTAGGGAGGATGGAAGGAAAATGAACAGCTGAGAATATCACCACAGCACCACAGCACCAAAGCACCACAGCACCACAGCACCACAGCACCAAAGAATAACAGCACCACAGCACCAAAGAATAACAGCACCACAGCACCAAAGCAGCACAACAGCACAGCACCACATCACCAAAGAAGAACAGCACCACAGCACCAAAGAAGAACAGCACCACAGCACCAAAGCAGCACAGCACCACAGCACCACATCACCAAAGAAGAACAGCACCACAGCACCAAAGCAGCACAACAGCACAGCACCACATCACCAAAGAAGAACAGCACCACAGCACCACAGCAACACATCATCACAGCAGCACAGCATCTACTGTATTAAGCTGCCTGTAGTATTACATGTACTGTATTAACCTGCCTGTAGTATTACATCTACTGTATTAACCTGCCTGTACTATTACCTCTACTGTATTAACCTGCCTGTACTATTACAGCTACTGTATTAAGCTGCCTGTAGTATTACATCTACTGTATTAACCTGCCTGTAGTATTACATCTACTGTATTAACCTGCCTGTAGTATTACATCTACTGTATTAACCTGCCTGTACTATTACATCTACTGTATTAACCTGCCTGTACTATTACAGCTACTGTATTAACCTGCCTGTAGTATTACATCTACTGTATTAACCTGCCTGTACTATTACCTCTACTGTATTAACCTGCCTGTACTATTACATCTACTGTATTAACCTGCCTGTAGTATTACTCTACTGTATTAACCTGCCTGTACTATTACATCTACTGTATTAACCTGCCTGTACTATTACATCTACTGTATTAAGCTGCCTGTACTATTACATCTACTGTATTACCCTGCCTGTAGTATTACATCTACTGTATTAACCTGCCTGTACTATTACCTCTACTGTATTAACCTGCCTGTACTATTACATCTACTGTATTAACCTGCCTGTACTATTACATCTACTGTATTAAGCTGCCTGTACTATTACATCTACTGTATTAACCTGCCTGTAGTATTACATCTACTGTATTAACCTGCCTGTACTATTACATCTACTCCACTCCCCCTCCACTCTCTCCTCTCCTCCACTCTCCTCCACTCTCCTCCACTCTCCTCCCTTCTCCTCTCCTCCCGTCTCACCCAATGAACCAACATTCTGACAAAGTCAGTAGTGGGGGGCATCTCAATCAAATAGATTCTAAACACAGCTGCCAGAATGACTTTTTACTCCAGAGAATATCTACAGATCAGACCACCCTGAAGTTCCACCTGTCTCAATCTCACTCAATGAACCAACATGCCAATTGAGGGCATCTCAGTCTAATCAGCTTCTACAAACTCAATTGACTCAAAGTACTCAGATAAGTCAGGACTTAATGGCATCAATCAATCTAACTTCACGAATTCCACAACACTTAAAAGTTGAAGAACGTTGAAGAACATTGCAGAACTTTATTGATTAAGGAAACGTTATTCTACAGACTGACCACATGAGAGTTAAAAGGGTGAGTGGAAAACAATGTTGTGAATGATGACATCACTACTCACTCACTCCACATGGTCTTTGTACTAATGTCACCTTATTCATGTATGGGGGGGCGAGGGGGGGGTCTCAGTACTTGTGGACTATACTTGGAGCATGATTCTACATTCCTACCATTCTGTGTAACATTCCTATTACTCTGTGTAACATTCCTATTACTCTGTGTAACATTCCTATTACTCTTTGTAGCATTCCTATTACTCTGTGTAGCATTCCTATTACTCTGTGTAACATTCCTATTACTCTGTGTAGCATTCCTATTACTCTGTGTAACATTCCTATTACTCTGTGTAACATTCCTACCACTGTGTAACATTCCTATTACTCTGTGTAGCATTCCTATTATTCTGTGTAACATTCCTATTACTCTGTGTAGCATTCCTATTATTCTGTGTAACATTCCTATTACTCTGTGTAGCATTCCTATTACTCTGTGTAACATTCCTATTACTCTGTGTAACATTCCTACCACTGTGTAACATTCCTATTACTCTGTGTAGCATTCCTACCACTGTGTAACATTCCTATTACTCTGTGTAGCATTCCTATTACTCTGTGTAACATTCCTATTACTCTGTAGCATTCCTATTACTCTGTGTAACATTCCTATTACTCTGTGTAACATTCCTACCACTGTGTAACATTCCTATTACTCTGTGTAGCATTCCTATTACTCTGTGTAACATTCCTATTACTCTGTGTAGCATTCCTATTACTCTGTGTAACATTCCTATTACTCTGTGTAACATTCCTACCACTGTGTAACATTCCTATTACTCGGTGTAGCATTCCTACCACTGTGTAACATTCCTATTACTCTGTGTAGCATTCCTATTACTCTGTGTAACATTCCTATTACTCTGTGTAGCATTCCTATTACTCTGTGTAACATTCCTATTACTCTGTGTAGCATTCCTATTACTCTGTGTAACATTCCTATTACTCTGTGTAGCATTCCTATTATTCTGTGTAACATTCCTATTACTCTGTGTAACATTCCTTTCATTCTGTGTAGCATTACTACCACTTGTAGGGCGGCAGGTAGACTAGTGGTAAGAGCGTTGGGCCAATAACATTCCTATAACTCTGTGTGAGTGGTCCCGGTGGGCGCAGCTTACAGTCCTCAATGAAACATTCCTCCACTAAGCTCCACCACGGGGGGCCTTCCTACAGCTCTGAACGAGGACAGGAGGGGCCTCGCTCAGCCAATCAGGCACCATGACAGTCCATGCATTCAACCACGCGTTCCACTGTATACTCTCCATAGTAAGTAACCCTTGTCTGAGCCAGAACGGCCATAAGTCTATCTCATGTTTCTGTAGTGAGACAGCTTGATGTGCAGGACACCCCCTGGACAGGACACTATCATCACACATTCTAACCAGCCTAAAGACACACATTCTAACCAGCCTAAAGACACACATTCTAACCAGCCTAAAGACACACATTCTAACCAGCCTAAAGACACACATTCTAACCAGCCTAAAGACACACATTCTAACCAGCCTAAAGACACACATTCTAACCAGCCTAAAGACACACATTCTAACCAGCCTAAAGACACACATTCTAACCAGCCTAAAGACACACATTCTAACCAGCCTAAAGACACACATTCTAACCAGCCTAAAGACACACATTCTAACCAGCCTAAAGACACACATTCTAACCAGCCTAAAGACACACCCCTCTCTCTCTCTTTCTGCTGTCAGTCTCTGTCTCATTCTCCTCAACTCCAAACAGACACAAATGAAAAGGCCCAAACACATCAAATTGCTTTTCTCCTTATCTGCAACTCACCAACCATGTCAGGAGTATTGTCTGATCAATATGTCAGTGTATTATGTCTGTTTGTAACAGTGTGTTATATGTGAAAATGTGATCGTTTTATCAATTGTATTTTAATGTTTAAGAACTCTTTGAAGATTAGTCCAAAGCAGAGGCTGCGTCCCAAATGGCACACTATCCCCTAAGGTCTCTGGTCGACAGTAGTGCCCTATATATAGGCCCGGTTCTAGGAATAAGTGGCTGCTTAGAGACAGTCGGTCACATATTGAGAATCTAGCCAAGTGTATTCATACAGGTTGTTGTAGACTTTACGCTCATAGCCTCAGGAAGCAGAACATTATGGTAACAGGAAATATGAAATAAATATATATTCAGTGGCATATTTCAGGTAGCATATAAACCAGGGAGTTGTTGTTAATGTTGAACATTTAATCAAGAGAAATTAACTCATAACAGGAAATTATATGAAATCTATCTTTGCATGTTGACTTATGATTTAATCACTTCCCTTCGACACATTTTTCCCAAGGATGGTGTAGAGTATATGGAATTAAAGACATAGTTACATCTAGATGGCATCATAGTTACATAAAGAGGGCATCATAGTTACATATAGAGGGCATCATAGTTACATATAGAGGGCATCATAGTTACATACAGAGGGCATCATAGTTACATATAGAGGGCATCATAGTTACATACAGAGGGCATCATAGTTACATATAGAGGGCATCATAGTTACATATAGAGGGCATCATAGTTACATATAGAGGGCATCATAGTTACATATAGAGGGCATCATAGTTACATATAGAGGGCATCATAGTTACATACAGAGGGCATCATAGTTACATATAGAGGGCATCATAGTTACATATAGAGGGCATCATAGTTACATATAGAGGGCATCATAGTTACATATAGAGGGCATCATAGTTACATATAGAGGGCATCATAGTTACATATAGAGGGCATCATAGTTACATATAGAGGGCATCATAGTTACATATAGAGGGCATCATAGTTACATATAGAGGGCATCATAGTTACATATAGAGGGCATCATAGTTACATATAGAGGGCATCATAGTTACATATAGAGGGCATCATAGTTACATATAGAGGGCATCATAGTTACATATAGAGGGCATCATAGTTACATATAGAGGGCATCATAGTTACATATAGAGGGCATCATAGTTACATATAGAGGGCATCATAGTTACATACAGAGGGCATCATAGTTACATATAGAGGGCATCATAGTTAGATATGATCTGGTACTGGTACTTCCTGTATATAGCTCCACATTGATCTGGTACTGGTACTTCCTGTATATAGCTCCACATTGATCTGGTACTGGTACTTCCTGTATATAGCTCCACATTGATCTGGTACTGGTACTTCCTGTATATAGCTCCACATTGATCTGGTACTGGTACTTCCTGTATATAGCTCCACATTGATCTGGTACTGGTACTTCCTGTATATAGCTCCACATTGATCTGGTACTGGTACTTCCTGTATATAGCTCCACATTGATCTGGTACTGGTACTTCCTGTATATAGCTCCACATTGATCTGGTACTGGTACTTCCTGTATATAGCTCCACATTGATCTGGTACTGGTACTCCCTGTATATAGCTCCACATTGATCTGGTACTGGTACTTCCTGTATATAGCTCCACATTGATCTGGTACTGGTACTTCCTGTATATAGCTCCACATTGATCTGGTACTGGTACTTCCTGTATATAGCTCCACATTGATCTGGTACTGGTACTTCCTGTATATAGCTCCACATTGATCTGGTACTGGTACTTCCTGTATATAGCTCCACATTGATCTGGTACTGGTACTTCCTGTATATAGCTCCACATTGATCTGGTACTGGTACTTCCTGTATATAGCTCCACATTGATCTGGTACTGGTACTTCCTGTATATAGCTCCACATTGATCTGGTACTGGTACTTCCTGTATATAGCTCCACATTGATCTGGTACTGGTACTTCCTGTATATAGCTCCACATTGATCTGGTACTGGTACTTCCTGTATATAGCTCCACATTGATCTGGTACTGGTACTTCCTGTATATAGCTCCACATTGATCTGGTACTGGTACTCCCTGTATATATCTCCACATTGATCTGGTACTGGTACTTCCTGTATATAGCTCCACATTGATCTGGTACTGGTACTTCCTGTATATAGCTCCACATTGATCTGGTACTGGTACTCCCTGTATATAGCTCCACATTGATCTGGTATTGGTACTCCCTGTATATAGCTCCACATTGATCTGGTACTGGTACTTCCTGTATATAGCTCCACATTGATCTGGTACTGGTACTCCCTAACACCACTGGTGGATAGACATGAATAATAACCATTATAACATTCTCTCTACTGCCACCACTGGTGGATAGACATGAATAATAACCATTATAACATTCTCTCTACTGCCACCACTGGTGGATAGACATGAATAAAAACCATTACAATATTTGACATTTCTGCTTTTACTTTGAGCAGTCTACCTGCACTACCTTCTAATCTGTGGGTGTAAAATTCTTAGAAAATAAGATAGCTACACCTGCACTCATGTTAGTCTTGTGACTGAGGACCACCTGTCCCTCCCACTGTCTCTTCCATTCCACCTCATTAACCGCATCACTATGTGTTTCTTGTACAAACCCTACATCTATACCTTTCATCTTCAGCAGTTCATAAAACATAGTTCTTGTTTTAATGTTTCTTGCACATGGATGTTTAAAGAGGAGAACTTAATGTCCTGTATGATAGAAATGAAAAAGAAACTAAACCTGTTCACTAAATAAAACTACAACCTGCAGTACTTATGACTGTGACATTTCAACTTCATTTGCAAATTGTTGGTTTTTCAACTTTTGAACAATTTATTTCAACCTATAACCTTCTTGCGAAGTCAGTGACTCGCCAACGTTTTTCATGAAAGAACTTGCAGACCGGATGAAAACATTAGGATCAGGAAAATGTTCTTCTACATCCACATTTTCCTTCCCTTTTGTACTCCTTAAAAATGTTTGAATCATTTCTATAGTGTAACCACCCTCCAAGCCCCTCCCACTCTGTGTGGACGAATCAGAATAGCCGTCCTCACTATCAGAAGCAGACGATTCGTCAGCTGTACTAGTTACGTCTTCACTAGTATTTTCCATTGATTGTTTAGTTTTAAGTTCTTCTCTTTTTAATTCTGTTAGATTCTGAAATCTGAGTTGTTCTCTGGTTTCCGCTTGGTAGCAGGTATTATGAAAACACCCTCATCTTCCAAAGTCGGTATTTCCACCTCTATTAATAGTGACTCAGCGACTGCCGTTACTCTTCTTATTCTCACCTTCCCTTTCTCTACCTGTTCTCTTTAGATTTATCTCCACCTCTCCACTGGTTCCTGTCACATGACCCTGCTCCCCTTCAGGACTATTTGCTGTCTCACTTTCATCTGGGTTGACATTTGAGGTTGTGCTATGTGGATTTTTTGTCCCACCTGTCGGGACAGTTTCCTTCTCTGGACACGACCGCACTAGATGTCCCTCCCTCCCACATCCAAAACATTTCAATGAGTCAGTTGATGCTAAAATGACATAATCAAACCCCTCTATCTTGAACTTAAACACTATGTTCATATCATCATGATCATCTTTCAAAATCATATATACTTGTCTCCTGTGTGAAACGGCATGTGACATTAAGGGAGATTTCCCCCCCATTGAAAGTTTCTTAATCGCCGAGACCAATGGACCGTGCCG
>CM042390.1:43240479-43332979 GCA_023634145.1 Thymallus thymallus | reverse complement strand
TCTTCATCATCCTGGTAGATGGCAGCAGATTTTTGTCAAGCATGTCTCTGTAAATTTGCCCATTCATCCTTCCTTCAATTATGTGAAGTTTGCCAGTACCATTTGCTGAAAAGCAGCCCCACACCATGATGTTCCCACCTCCAAACTTCACTGTTGGTATGGTGTTTTTAGGGTGATGTGCAGTGCCATTTCTCCTCCAAACATGGTGTGTATTATGACATCCAAACAGTTCAATTTTGCTCTCATCTGACCACACTATATTCTCCCAGTATTTCACTGGCTTTTCCAAATGTTGTGCAGCAAATTTTAAACAAGCTTCAACATGCTTTTTTTTCAGCAATGGAGTCTTACGTGGTGAGCGTGCATACAGGCCATGGCGGTGGAGTGCATTACTTCCTGTTTTTTTTTTGAGACAACAGTACCTGCTAATTGCAGGTCTTTTTGAAGCTCTCCACAAGTGGTCCTTGGCTCTTGGACAACTCTTCTGATTATTCTTTTCCCTCCTCTGTCAGAAATCTTGCGAGGAGCACCTGGTCGAGGCAAATTTATGGTGAAATGATTGTCTTTCCACTTCCGTATTATGGCCCCAACAGTGCTCACTGGAACATTCAGAAGCTTAGAAATGCGCCTATAACCAATGCCATCATTATGTTTTGCAACAATTAGGTTGCGAAGGTCTTGAGACAGCTCTTTGCTTTTACCCATCATGAGATGTGTCTTGTGTGACACCTTGGCAATGAGACCTTTTTGTAGGCCATCAGTTGGGACTGAACCAGCTGATATTAATTTGCACTGACAGGGGGCTGGATTGCTTTTTAATTACTGATAGTTTTCAGCTGTTGTCTTGGCTTTCCATCCCTTTTTCCATACCTTCATGTGTTCAATACTTGTTCCCTGTGTCATTTCACATTATTACACACAACTTACTTATTTGTTTTGGTTTCTTTGTATGTATGTATTACTTGGGTTGTTACCAACATCTGGTGAAACTTCCATGTCAATAGCACCTTTGGAAATATATTTACCGAGAAAAATGGTGACGTGTTCAATACTTATTTCACCCGCTGTATGTTGTCTAGTGCAGTTAAACAATATTAATGTATGGTAATATCAGAGACTCACTGTATGTTTCCCAATAAAGACCTTAAATTGAATTGAATTGATTGACAGAGCAGCTCAGTAAGGGGAGAGAGAGGAGAGAAGAGAGGGGAGAGGAGAGGAGAGGAGAGAGAGGGAAGAGAGGACAGAAAGGAGAGAGGAGAGAGGAGAGAGGAGAGAGAAGAGAGAGGAGAGAAAGAGAGAAGAGGAGAGAAAGAGAGAAGAGGAGAGAAAGAGAGAAGAGGAGAGAGAAGAGAGAGAAGAGAGAGGAGAGAGAGGAGAGAGAGGAGAGAGAGGAGAGAGGAGAGAGGAGGAGAGAGGAGAGAGAGGAGAGAAAGAGAGAAGAGGAGAGAGGAGAGAGAGAGGAGAGAGAGGAGAGAAAGAGAGAAGAGGAGAGAGAGGAGAGAGGAGAGAGGAGAGATAGAGAGGGGAGAGAGAGATAGAGAGGGGAGAGAGAGAGATAGAGAGGGGAGAGAGAGATAGAGAGGTAATTTTGTTGGTAATCTGCGTCTCTAACATTAAGGATCCCAACTTTGTTCACACCCCTATTTTTAATGAATTGTGTATGTGTGTAATTCAAAGGGAGAATGGGCAAGACAAAATATTTAATTATCTTTGAAGTTGGTATGGTAGTTTTCACGAACTGCAATACTGCTGGGTTTTTTACTCTCAACAGTTTCCTGTGTGTATTAAGAATGGTCCACCACCCAAAGGACATCCAGCCAACTTGACACAACTGTGGGAAGCATTGGAGTCAACATGGGCCAGCATCCCTGTGGAACGCTTTCAATGCCTTGTGGAGTCCTTGCTGAGTGTGTTCCTACTGTTTGGTACACTCAGTGTATAGTCCAGCTTGTGTGGAGATGTGAAGGTAACACATTGAAAACACACTGTAAACAGCATACATTACAGCCTGAAGCACAGCAGCAGACAGACAGGGATGTTGTGAGACAGGTCACATTCCAAATGGTACCCTATTCTCTATACCACAAGCTACTTTTGACCAGAGCCCATAGGTTGTGATTTGGGCCACATCCCGAGACTAAAATACATCAGACCCTTCACAGCAAATAACTACAACCGCCTTCAACCATCAAATAAAATGAAACATCTTGAGATGAATTGAATAAAAATCAATTGGAGCATCAAGAGCCTTGTTGCCTCCGGCAGGGGACATCTTACATCTGTCACTCCATACTTTATAGAGAACGGCAGAGAAAGGGCAGTGTGAAGAGAGGAGGAGAGCAGAGGTGGAGGTGGAGGTGGAGGAGATGGGGAAGGAGAGGGTGGGGAGGACAGGGTGTAGAGGAGGAAGAGGAGGATAGGGTGGGGAGGACAGGATGGAGAGGAGGAGGAGGAGGAGGAGGAGCTAAATCTTAGCTTTTTAACCAGCTCAACTACAGTATATTTGTTTTAAACATCAAATCCATATCAATCCAAATGCCTAAGTATTTCTAGGTGGGAATATGTTTGATTAGAGAACCATCTAAAGAGTGAACATACGTATAGTATATCTGAAACATTCTTACCAGAGTTTAAAAACAACATGTTTTTCGTTTTGCTCCAATTAAGCACAAGTTTTACTGAATAGCTATATAATCTGACTGTACTTTTGACACAGTCGGGGCAGCATCATATATAATAGTTTCATCTGACTGTACTTTTGACACAGTCGGGTCAGCATCATATATAATAGTTTCATCTGACTGTAGTTTTGACACAGTCGGGGCAGCATCATATATAATAGTATCATCTGACTGTACTTTTGACACAGTCGGGTCAGCATCATATATAATAGTTTCATCTGACTGTAGTTTTGACACAGTCGGGGCAGCATCATATATAATAGTATCATCTGACTGTACTTTTGACACAGTCGGGGCAGCATCATATATAATAGTATCGTCCCCATATAGATGAAGTTACACTGCATCTTGGTGCAAGAGGTGTCACTACAGTCCCTGGTTCAACCCAGACTGTATCACAACCGGCCGTGATTGGGAGTAACATTGCCCAGCGTCGTTCTGCCCCTGAACAAGGCAGTTAGGAGCTGACCCTGTAGGTAGGCCGTCATTGTAAATAAGAATTTGTTCTGAACTAACTTGCCTGGTTAAATAAAAAAGATAACAGGTTCCCTAAATTGACCCCTGTGGTATACCTTTATGTACTTCAAGAAATTCAGACATAATCTCATCCAGACTTAACCCTGAGTTCTGTCACTAAGATAATCATGAAACTAAGAACAGGTCAGAGCTCAGGCCCATCGAGGACAACATATTCAATAAAATAGCATGATTAACAGTATCAAAGCTTCTGACAGGTCTACAAACAAAGCAGAACATTTAACTTTAGTGTCTAAAGCGTTGACAAGATCACTAACAGCTGAAGTGGTTGCTGTAATAGTGCTATGCCCAGGACTAACCATTCAGTGGTTGCTGTAATAGTGCTATGTCCAGGACTAACCATTCAGTGGTTGCTGTAATAGTGCTATGCCCAGGACTAACCATTCAGTGGTTGCTGTAATAGTGCTATGCCCAGGACTAACCATTCAGTGTTTGCTGTAATAGTGCTATGCCCAGGACTAACCATTCAGTGTTTGCTGTAATAGTGCTATGCCCAGGACTAACCATTCAGTGGTTGCTGTAATAGTGCTATGCCCAGGACTAACCATTCAGTGTTTGCTGTAATAGTGCTATGCCCAGGACTAACCATTCAGTGTTTGCTGTAATAGTGCTATGCCCAGGACTAACCATTCAGTGGTTGCTGTAATAGTGCTATGCCCAGGACTAACCATTCAGTGTTTGCTGTAATAGTGCTATGCCCAGGACTAACCATTCAGTGTTTGCTGTAATAGTGCTATGCCCAGGACTAACCATTCAGTGGTTGCTGTAATAGTGCTATGCCCAGGACTAACCATTCAGTGTTTGCTGTAATAGTGCTATGCCCAGGACTAACCATTCAGTGGTTGCTGTAATAGTGCTATGTCCAGGACTAACCATTCAGTGGTTGCTGTAATAGTGCTATGCCCAGGACTAACCATTCAGTGTTTGCTGTAATAGTGCTATGCCCAGGACTAACCATTCAGTGGTTGCTGTAATAGTGCTATGCCCAGGACTAACCATTCAGTGGTTGCTGTAATAGTGCTATGCCCAGGACTAACCATTCAGTGGTTGCTGTAATAGTGCTATGCCCAGGACTAACCATTCAGTGGTTGCTGTAATAGTGCTATGCCCAGGACTAACCATTCAGTGGTTGCTGTAATAGTGCTATGCCCAGGACTAACCATTCAGTGTTTGCTGTAATAGTGCTATGCCCAGGACTAACCATTCAGTGGTTGCTGTAATAGTGCTATGCCCAGGACTAACCATTCAGTGGTTGCTGTAATAGTGCTATGCCCAGGACTAACCATTCAGTGGTTGCTGTAATAGTGCTATGCCCAGGACTAACCATTCAGTGTTTGCTGTAATAGTGCTATGCCCAGGACTAACCATTCAGTGGTTGCTATAATAGTTCTATGTCCAGGACTAACCATTCAGTGTTTGCTGTAATAGTGCTATGTCCAGGACTAACCATTCAGTGTTTGCTGTAATAGTGCTATGCCCAGGACTAACCATTCAGTGGTTGATGTAATAGTTCTATGTCCAGGACTAACCATTCAGTGGTTGCTGTAATAGTGCTATGTCCAGGACTAACCATTCAGTGGTTGCTGTAATAGTGCTATGCCCAGGACTAACCATTCAGTGGTTGCTGTAATAGTGCTATGTCCAGGACTAACCATTCAGTGGTTGCTGTAATAGTGCTATGTCCAGGACTAACCATTCAGTGGTTGCTGTAATAGTGCTATGTCCAGGACTAACCATTCAGTGTTTGCTGTAATAGTGCTATGCCCAGGACTAACCATTCAGTGGTTGCTGTAATAGTGCTATGTCCAGGACTAACCATTCAAAATACACTTCTCAGATAAAAAAAGAGCTAAGTTGTACATTTACCAACGATTTCAGAATCCTTGAAGGAAGCCTTGAAAAAGGGTAGTTCTTATTAAGATCACTACCATCCAGCCCTTATGGAGTGACAGAACAAGAGCTGATTTCCATACTTTTGGAATATTTCCTGATAACAATGTTAAATAAAAATGTGGGTTATTGAGCCAAAAATGATGTGTGCTGCTCACTTAAGCAGACCAGGATCCAATTGCTCGGCCTCTGTGGATTTGTTGTTGTATTCTGTTTGCAAAGCATCCACAACTTATTTAGCTTTAAATAGCCTAAAAGAAAAGCTTTAACTATAATTTCTCTGATCATTCAGCAAGTTTTCCCTAAGAGCATCCAGCCCAGTATCATTGTGAATAGGCTTAGAAGTTATTTCAAAGAGATAAAATGGCGCCAGAATCTGAATTAATGTGTTGTGGCTGAGAGGAGGAAGTAGAACCCTTCAGGGATTTGACAGTTTTCCAGAATTTAGCCGGGATCCCATTAAAATCTGAACGGTTACATAATAATCTGATTTAGCCTTTCTGATTTGTTTTACACAATGATTTCTCAGTTGCTTAAAAGCTTGCTAGTCCGGTGTGTCCCTGTACCCGACATTCGATCTACCTTCAACCATACATTTTTTGAAGGGAGCATGATTATCCATAATAATATTGAAGACATCTGCAAAGAGGCTGAAAGCTAAATCAGGTTCAGGGATAGCTGAAATACAATCAATGTCACTAAAATAAAGATCATGTAAAAAAGCCAGTTGACTGAAGTTTTTAAAGTTCCTCTCTGTGACACAAGGCTTAGATTTCTGTATTCTCACATCTCTATCACAAACAACTGGTCACTAATGTCTTGGGCGAAGACACCAATAGAAACATATTTCTCTGGTGTCGTTAGAATTAGATCAATCAAATTTGACTGACAAGGTAAAAATCTGTCGTTCTGCCCCTGAACAAGGCAGTTAACCCACTGTTCCTAGGCTGTCATTGAAAATAAGAATTTGTTCTTAACTGACTTGCCTAGTTAAATAAAGGTAAAAAGGCTTAGTCACCAGCTGGGTTAGGTTTAGATCATTACACATGTCTTAGTCACCAGCTGGGTCAGGTTTAGATCATTACATGTCTTAGTCACCAGCTGGGTCAGGTTTAGATCATTACATGTCTTAGTCACCAGCTGGGTCAGGTTTAGTTCATTACATGTCTTAGTCACCAGCTGGGTCAGGTTTAGATCATCACATGTCTTAGTCACCAGCTGGGTCAGGTTTAGATCATCACATGTCTTAGTCACCAGCTGGGTTAGGTTTAGATCATTACATGTCTTAGTCACCAGCTGGGTCAGGTTTAGATCATTACATGTCTTAGTCACCAGCTGGGTTAGGTTTAGATTATAACACGTCTTAGTCACCAGCTGGGTTAGGTTTAGATTATAACACATGTCTTAGTCACCAGCTGGGTTAGGTTTAGAACATCATGTCTTAGTCACCAGCTGGGTCAGGTTTAGATTATAACAGATGTCTTAGTCACCAGCTGGGTTAGGTTTAGATTATAACACATGTCTTAGTCACCAGCTGGGTCAGGTTTAGATCATTACATGTCTTAGTCACCAGCTGGGTCAGGTTTAGTTCATTACATGTCTTAGTCACCAGCTGGGTTAGGTTTAGATCATCACATGTCTTAGTCACCATCTGGGTCAGGTTTAGATCATCATGTCTTAGTCACCAGCTGGGTCAGGTTTAGATTATAACACATGTCTTAGTCACCAGCTGGGTTAGGTTTAGATTATAACACATGTCTTAGTCACCAGCTGGGTCAGGTTTAGATCATTACATGTCTTAGTCACCAGCTGGGTCAGGTTTAGTTCATTACATGTCTTAGTCACCAGCTGGGTTAGGTTTAGATCATCACATGTCTTAGTCACCATCTGGGTCAGGTTTAGATCATCATGTCTTAGTCACCAGCTGGGTTAGGTTTAGTTCATCATGTCTTAGTCACCAGCTGGGTTAGGTTTAGATCATTACATGTCTTAGTCACCAGCTGGGTTAGGTTTAGAACATCATGTCTTAGTCACCAGCTGGGTCAGGTTTAGATTATAACACATGTCTTAGTCACCAGCTGGGTTAGGTTTAGATTATAACACATGTCTTAGTCACCAGCTGGGTTAGGTTTAGATCATTACACATGTCTTAGTCACCAGCTGGGTCAGGTTTAGATCATTACACATGTCTTAGTCACCAGCTGGGTCAGGTTTAGATCATCATGTCTTAGTCACCAGCTGGGTCAGGTTTAGATCATTACATGTCTTAGTCACCAGCTGGGTTAGGTTTAGATCATTACATGTCTTATTCACCAGCTGGGTTAGGTTTAGATCATTACATGTCTTAGTCACCAGCTGGGTCAGGTTTAGATCATTACATGTCTTAGTCACCAGCTGGGTTAGGTTTAGATCATTACATGTCTTAGTCACCAGCTGGGTCAGGTTTAGATCATTACATGTCTTAGTCACCAGCTGGGTCAGGTTTAGATCATTACATGTCTTAGTCACCAGCTGGGTTAGGTTTAGATCATTACATGTCTTAGTCACCAGCTGGGTCAGGTTTAGATCATTACATGTCTTAGTCACCAGCTGGGTCAGGTTTAGATAATGATACCAGTCTTTTAGATTGTCTGATGCCTGCATTTCCCCGTCATAATTTATGTCACCCAGGATAATAACTTCTGATTTAGTAAAAGAAGACAAAATAGTTAACTCCTTGAGTGCACAAAGGTTAGCCGAGGGAGGACAGTAGAACCCTATAACAGTTATGGATTCATTTTTTTCCCAGACAAAAGCTTAAAGATAGCAGCTCAAATCTTTGGGCAAGGGAAATGGATTTTAGTAAAGATACATTTTTATAAGAATGTTCAATTCAGCACCTCTACCCTGTCTGTCAGCTCTGAACACATGATAACCCTCAGTATTGATATCAGAGTCCAGAATTTCCCCAGAGATCCACGTTTCAGTCAATAGTAGAATGTCTGAATTCATCTGCATAGCCCAGATCTTGATGTAATCCAGTTTAGCAAGTAATCTCCTGATGTTCAGATTCATCAAGTTACATGGTGTCTCTAACTCAAACATGCTACATTCAGTAGGCGGTTGAAGACCCTGTCTGATAGTTAATACTGATATAGTTGGTAAGGCTAGAAGACTGCATAGAACTCCCAGAACATCACTGGGATGAGGAAGGCCCAAAAGAATGTCAAAGACCCGTGCAAATAGCCAAGTTACTTCGTAGCCCTGCACACCATCTCGGTACCGGTACCCTGTGTATATAGCCAAGTTACTTCGTAGCCCTGCACACCATCTCGGTACTGGTACCCCTTGTATATAGCCAAGTTAGTTCGTAGCCCTGCACACCATCTCAGTACCGGTACCCTGTGTATATAGCCAAGTTACTTCGTAGCCCTGCACACCATCTCGGTACTGGTACCCCGTGTATATAGCCAAGTTACTTCGTAGCCCTGCACACCATCTCAGTACCGGTACCCCGTGTATATAGCCAAGTTACTTCGTAGCCCTGCACACCATCTCGGTACTGGTACCCCGTGTATATAGCCAAGTTACTTCGTAGCCCTGCACACCATCTCAGTACTGGTACCCCGTGTATATAGCCAAGTTACTTCGTAGCCATGCCCAAACCCGCTACTTTTGAACAGAGCCCTATGGGAAGTCCTATGGAATATATAAAATGAATTCTATATCTTCACACGGTTTAAACAAATAATGATATTTCACCTCCTTCATATAGACCACATTTAGACTGGGCCTGATGTCTTGTCTCATGATATAATGTATTCAAGTAAGCAGACACTTAAGTCAATTGACTCATGATTCCCTTGGAGCTCCCACAGCCTATAATACTGTATTAGTGTGACTCATTTGTATACAGGTCAAATTGTATTGGTCACATACACCTGGTTATCAGATGTTATTGGTCACATACACCTGGTTATCAGATGTTATTGGTCACATACACCTGGTTATCAGATGTTATTGGTCACATACACCTGGTTATCAGATGTTATTGGTCACATACACCTGGTTATCAGATGTTATTGGTCACATACACCTGGTTATCAGATGTTATTGGTCACATACACCTGGTTATCAGATGTTATTGGTCACATACACCTGGTTATCAGATGTTATTGGTCACATACACCTGGTTATCAGATGTTATTGGTCACATACACCTGGTTATCAGATGTTATTGGTCACATACACCTGGTTATCAGATGTTATTGGTCACATACACCTGGTTATCAGATGTTATTGGTCACATACACCTGGTTATCAGATGTTATTGGTCACATACACCTGGTTATCAGATGTTATTGGTCACATACACCTGGTTATCAGATGTTATTGGTCACATACACCTGGTTATCAGATGTTATTGGTCACATACACCTGGTTATCAGATGTTATTGGTCACATACACCTGGTTATCAGATGTTATTGGTCACATACACCTGGTTATCAGATGTTATTGGTCACATACACCTGGTTATCAGATGTTATTGGTCACATACACCTGGTTATCAGATGTTATTGGTCACATACACCTGGTTATCAGATGTTATTGGTCACATACACCTGGTTAGCAGATGTTATTGGTCACATACACCTGGTTAGCAGATGTTATTGGTCACATACACATGTTTAGCAGATGTTATTGCAGGTGTAGTGAAATGCTTGCTCCGACAGTTCGGTAATATCTAACAAGTAATATCTAACAGTTTCACAACATATACCCCAAAAAACACCCCAAATACCCCAAAAAAGCCCAAAAGTATTCTCTCAATTATGCATCTGTAAAAGTTTGTGAGGGTTTTATGTACTAAGCCAAATTTATTTAGCCTCCTGAGGTTGAAGAGGCTCTGTTGCACCTTCTTCACCACACTGTCTGTGTGGGTGTTCCATTTCAGTTTATCAGTGATGTGTACACCAAGGAAATTGAAGCTTACCACCTTCTCCACTGTGGTCCCATCAATGTGGATAGGGGGATGTTCCCTCTGCTGTTTCCTGGAGTCCATGATCATCTCCTTAGTTTTGTTGACATTGAGTGAGAGGTTATTTTCCTGGCACCACACTCCCAGTTGGAGGCATGCTTGGCCACGCAGTCATGGGTGAACAGGGAGTACAGGAGTGGGCTGAGCACACACCCTTGTGGGACCCCTGTGTTGAGGATCAGCAAAGTGGAGGTGTTGTTTCCTACCTTCTCCGCCTGGGGGCGGCCCATCAGGAAGTCCAGGACCCATTTGCACAGAGCGGGGTTCAGACCCAGGGCCTTGAGCTTGATAATGAGCTCGGAGGGTACTATGGTGTTGAATGCTGAGCTATAGTCAATGAACAGCATTCTTACATAGGTATTCCTCTTGTCCAGATGGGACAGGGCATTGTGGAGTGTGGTGGCGATTGCATCATCTGTGGATCTATTGAGGCGGTAAGCAAATTGAAGTGGGTCTAGAGTGTCAGGTAAGGTAGAGGTGATATGATCCTTAACTAGTCTCTCAAATCACTTCATGATGACAGAGGTGATGCTACGGGGAGATAATCATTTAGTTCAGTTACCTTTGCTTTCTTAGGTACAGGAACATATCCCAGTCCACGTGATCAAAATAATCTCGAAGTGTGGATTCCGATTGGTCAGACCAGCATTGAATAGTCCTTACCACGGGTGCTTCCTGTTTGAGTTTCTGCCTATAGGAAGGGAGTAGCAAGATGGAATTGTTGTCGGATTTGTAAAAAAGGAGGGCGAGGAGGGCCTTATATGTGGTATCGGCTTGAGGGGGATATAGACGGCTGTGGCTGTTTTGATGTAAATTCCCTCTGGAGATAGTATGGTCGGCATTTGACTGTGAGAACAGAAGGACTTGAGTTCCTGTATGTTATCACAGTTACACCAGGAGTCGTTAATCATAAAACATATACGTACAACAGATAGTCCTTACTGCTATTAGCCCATACAAACACATTGAATAACAGATTCACTACATGGAACAACAGATAGTCCTTACAGCTATTAGACCATACAAACACATTGAATAACAGATTCACTACATGGAACAACAGATAGTCCTTACTGCTATTAGCCCATACAAACACATTGAATAACAGATTCACTACATGGAACAACAGATAGTCCTTACTGCTATTAGCCCATACAACACATTGAATAACAGATTCACTACATGGAACAACAGATAGTCCTTACAGCTATTAGACCATACAAACACATTGAATAACAGATTCACTACATGGAACAACAGATAGTCCTTACTGCTATTAGCCCATACAACACATTGAATAACAGATTCACTACATGGAACAACAGATAGTCCTTACAGCTATTAGACCATACAAACACATTGAATAACAGATTCACTACATGGAACAACATATATTCCTTACTGCTATTAGCCCATACAACACATTGAATAACAGATTCACTACATGGAACAACAAATATTCCTTACTGCTATTAGACCATACAACACATTGAATAACAGATTCACTACATGGAACAACAAATATTCCTTACTGCTGTGTAGTGAAGCATTAGTGTGTAGTGAAGCAGTGGAGCATGTAGTGAAGCATTAGTGTGTAGTGAAGCAGTGGAGCATGTAGTGAAGCAGTGTAGCGTGTAGTGAAGCATTGGAGCATGTAGTGAAGCAGTGGATCATGTAGTGAAGTAGTGGAGAGTGTAGTGAAGCAGTGGAGTGTGTAGTGAAGCAGTGCATTAGTGTGTAGTGAAGCAGTGTAGCATGTAGTGAAGCAGCTAAGTGTGTAGTGAAGCAGTGGAGCATGTAGTGAAGCAGTGAAGCAGTGGAGTGAAGCAGTGGAGTGTGTAGTGAAGCAGTGGATCGTGTAGTGAAGCAGTGAAGCGTGGAGTGAAGTAGGGGAGTGTGTAGTGAAGCAGTGGAGTGTGTAGTGAAGCAGTGGAGTGTGTAGTGAAGCAGTGGAGTGTGTAGTGAAGCATTGGAGCATGTAGTGAAGCAGTGGAGCATGTAGTGAAGTAGTGGAGAGTGTAGTGAAGCAGTGGAGCATGTAGTGAAGCAGTGAAGCAGTGGAGTGAAGCAGTGGAGTGTGTAGTGAAGCAGTGGAGTGTGTAGTGAAGCAGTGGATCATGTAGTGAAGCAGTGAAGCGTGGAGTGAACCAGTGTAGTGTGTAGTGAAGCAGTGGAGTGTGTAGTGAAGCAGTGGAGTGTGTAGTGAAGCATTGGAGCGTGAGGTGAAGCAGTGGAGCATGTAGTGAAGCATTAGTGTGTAGTGAAGCAGTGGAGCATGTAGTGAAGCATTAGTGTGTAGTGAAGCAGTGGAGCATGTAGTGAAGCAGTGGAGAATGTAGTGAAGCAGTGGAGCATGTAGTGAAGCAGTGGAGCATGTAGTGAAGCAGTGGAGCATGTAGTGAAGCAGTGGAGCATGTAGTGATGCAAAACTTTAGGGGTTAAAACCATTCATCATGGGGGAGGGGTTGCTAAAATTGTCAGATTTATATATATTTTTTTTTAATTGCATTTTTTCCCCCAAATTCTCCAATGGAGTATGATAATTTTCTTGTAAAAAAAAAGTGGAGGTGCAAAGAAATATCTTTGTACCCCCTATTTTAATCTGGAGGCCAAGTGGGCACAAGGCTGCTCCATGGCTCATCTCAGTCAGGAAGAGGAATAACTTTGCAGCTATTTCTGAATAATAAACAATGCCATGCTTGCTAGTGGTAACATTCAAATAAAACCCAGCCCTGAAACGAAACGTATGTCATGTTAGAACAAAATACACCACTTTCACACGGATTGGCATGAAGTGGGCAGTTTGGATTTGTCACTTCAAGCCCAAATATATCATTCTTTGACTAAAACTATGACTTAATGACTTAAATCAATGTGGAGCATCATGGGTAAGAATCTGGCCATCGCCTTTCAGCAGGAAAAAATGGAATTCTACTGGTGTGGGCGTTTGAACCATCAGTCCAGTCTAACCATTTAGACTGAGTACGCCTGATGGAGCTAACTGTCTGTGTTTAAATATGACCTCCATTATCTCCTGACCCTGTCTGATTAGTCACCCCAGAAGAAGATGCATCATCTCTCCTCATTACCTCCCTATGTTCTGTCTGTTCCCTGCAGCAGACAGTCAGACAGAATATCTAGCAGAGCTGCCAGGTTCAGAGATATCTGTCTTATACTGTATCTGAGCTTCAACTGTAGACATGACAACCAATGATAGAGGAGTTGGTAACATCTATTATTATGACATGACAACCAATGGTAGAGGAGTTGGTAACATCTATTATTATGACATGACAACCAATGGTAGAGGAGTTGGTAACATCTATTATTATGACATGACAACCAATGGTAGAGGAGTTGGTAACATCTATTATTATGACATGACAACCAATGGTAGAGGAGTTGGTAACATCTATTATTATGACATGACAACCAATGGTAGAGGAGTTGGTAACATCTATTATTATGACATGACAACCAATGGTAGAGATAAATAGATAAATAGATAGATAGATAGATAGATAGATAGATAGATAGATAGATAGATAGATAGATAGATAGATAGATAGATAGATAGATAGGTACTTTATTGATTATTGAAATTTCATTGTCAAGCAGCTACAACAAAACACAGGGCAGGTGCAAAATGCCACAACGAAAGTACACAAAAGACAGATACACGGTACATGATACATAGAGCGGCAGTATGAAAAAGTATAGAAATACAAGATATCTGGAGTGCAAAAAAAAAAAGCTATAAAAGGACATTGCATAGTATGGGTGGTTGGCAGAATATGTACACTATACATTGGTGGATGTTGGATGGTTAACTATACTATACAGGTCGATGGCAGAGAAATACGTATGATATGAGCGAGCGAGGAGTTGGTAACATCTATTACACACCCAGTCCAGTATGGTGTTTCTCCCTCAGGAGGGATTATAGTCAGTCATCTATAATGACTCTGTAATAATTCATGGTATTAGCAGATTACTCTTTCTGTTTCTAATCTCAGCCAGAGGCCAGACCTCCCTACTGCTATCTATTAAGACACTACATTTCCCAGTATGCCTCTAGAATTTATCTGACAGCAATAGTTTGTCTCAGGGTTAAGATTGTTTTACAGCTTCTAGTTTACAGTTAAACTCTATCAGTGGAGGCTCTTCAGAGGAGGAAGGGGAGGACCATCCTTCTCAGTGAAATGTGATAAAAATATAAATAGTGAAACATGAAAAAATTATCATTTTTCAATAAAACTATACTAAATATATTCAAATGTCACAAAATAATTGATTAAAATACACAGATTTTCAATGAACATTGAAGGTCTACAGTCACTTCAACGGCATTGTCTAGGGTAGCACTATGGTGTAGCCGGAGGCTAAGGGTGCTTCCACTTTCATCCTCCTCATCTTCTCACCCAGTAGCAGGGGCTGAATGGTGTTGAAGGCACTGGAGAAGTCAAAAAACATGACCCTCACAGTGCAACCTGCGTTGTCCAGGTGAGAGTAGACCCTCTGCAGAAGGTAGATGATTGCATCATCCACCCCGATGTTGCGCTGGTATGCAAACTGCAGGGGGTCCAGTGATGAACACACCAGGGGTCTGAGGTGAGCGAGGACTAACCTTTCCAGGGTCTTCATGATGTGGGATGTTAGCGCTACAGGTCTGAAGTCATTCAGGACAGTGGGGTGTGCCTTCTTGGGCACTGGGACGAGGCAGGATGTTTTCCACAGCACAGGGACCCTTTCTAGGCTCAGGCTAAGGTTGAAAAGACGCTGGAGTATTCCACACAGTTGGTCAGCACAGACCCTAAGCACCCTTGGGCTGATGCCATCAGGGCCCGCCACTTTCCACTGGTGTAGTCTCTCCAGCTCTCTCTTCACTTGGTTGGTGGTGAAAGCCAGCCCAGGTGGGGAGGTGGGGGGAAGGGGGGTGTTGAGGATCAGTCCAGAGGGAGCAGGGGTGGAGGTGGGGTCGCTGATTGTCTCAACAGAGGTGTTGTGAGCAAAGTGGGGGTGGGATAGCCGTGAGGGTGTGTGGTCTGGGGAGCTGGAGGGGAGGTGGACAGGGCCAGTATCGAACCTGTTAAAAAATTGGTTCAGCTCATTGGCTCTGTCCTGGGTCCCCTCCGTCTGCCCACTGTTTGACTTTTTGAAGCCAGTGATATTTCTCATACCCTTCCACACCTCTCTCACCTGGCTCTGCCTCAGCTTGTCCTCCATCTTCTCCTTATACACTCTCTTCCCCTCAGCAATCCGCAACTTCAGCTCCCTCTGGACGCATTTCAATTTGTCCCTGTCCCCCTCCTTGAAGCCCCTCTTCTTCTCATTCAGCAGGGCCTTCAGGTCGCTGGTGACCCAGGGTTTATTATTTGGAAAACAGCGTACCTTCCTGGTGGGTACAGTGTTGTCTACACAAAAATTAATATAGTCTGTTATGCAGTCAGTAAGTCCATCGATGTCCTCCCCATGAGCCTCACAGAGCACATCCCAGTCTGTTGTTTCAAAGCAGTACTGTAGGGCCTCATTCGCCTCCGGGGACCATCTCCTAATGGTCCTAGTGGTCACAGGCTGCTGTTGGACCATAGGCCTGTAGAGTGGGGTGAGGTGGACAAGGTTGTGATCCGATCTACCGAGGGGAGGGAGTGCAGTGGAGTTGTATGCATCCTTCACATTAGCATATAACAAGTCCAGAGTTGTATTATTCCTGGTTGGGCACTTCACGAACTGTTTGAACGTGGGCAGCGTTGAAGAGAGAGATGCATGGTTAAAATCCCCCGAAATAGCAAAGAAAGCACTGGGATGCGCTGTCTGTAACCTCGCGATAACAGAGTGGATGACGTCACACGCTGTGTTTGCGTCCGCGGAGGGCGGGATGTAAACAATAACAGCAATGGCCGCCGTGCATTGCTATGAGAAGTACTACTACTCACCACAGCTGTGTCCCTGACCAGAGCTCCCCTTTGAGAAGTACTACTACTCACCACAGCTGTGTCCCTGACCAGAGCTCCCCTTTGAGAAGTACTACTACTCACCACAGCTGTGTCCCTGACCAGAGCTCCCCTTTGAGAAGTACTACTACTCACCACAGCTGTGTCCCTGACCAGAGCTCCCCTTTGAGAAGTACTACTACTCACCACAGCTGTGTCTCTGACCAGAGCTCCCCTTTGAGAAGTACTACTACTCACCACAGCTGTGTCTCTGACCAGAGCTCCCCTTTGAAAACACCCAGAGGTATTTGTACAGCCCCTTTACTGTGACATGAACCCAGGCTCTCTGTATTCCCCTGGCTTGTCTTTTGTTCTGTATTTTTAGAGTGTCTGTATAACATCCACTTTGAGTAAAGCTGAAACAGTTCAAATGGGCTGTGGGGCCTGTGTTCGGTACAGCTACATGTTCGGTACAGCTAAACTCTCATGACCTCTCCACTAGATGCAGTGGTGTAATTGATATAAAAGGGTCACAGAATGCACTGCCTGTCAAGTCTCGTCACTGCTGATTGGTCAGTTCAGTGGGCCAGATCCCATTTTGATCCATGCTTCATGTCGTTGAGTGAGCTGGAGCCTTTTGTGGTCTTTGCCTGTCAGCCTGCCAGTCAGCTGGTAACATGCTGAGAGAGAGAGGGCCTGTAAGATATCTTTAAGATATTTTGTGAATAGTTCTAAAACCGTAAATGTATTTGGAGAGGTTTTTGGCCGCTTATGGGCCTAATACTAACAAAAACATGCAAAAATGAATGTTTCCATCAAATAATGTAATTTTGGCATTAGAAATGCTGTCATATAAGTTATAGGAATAAAAGTACAGATTTGACACAATTTGACATTTTGGAGAGGTTTTTGCCAGCTAAAAGTAGTCTACGCCTTGTTATGGATAAAAACACATACAGTCAGATTGGTATATGATATCTGTGCCATGTTCAGAGCACATGTTGACAAGATGTTGGGGAATCACTGGAGGGGAATGGTGCCCAGCTGAGTGTCTTTGAATAGTCACCTCAGTGTACAGCTCAATAAACACACAAGGCATTTTGATATATTTCAGTCTTCTGTGATGTTCAGTAAATAAACTGTAATATTGGGATGAATATATTTCAACTCTATATCATAGATGGTACACCTGCTGCTTCAATTTAAGGTGGAAACTTTTGTCTTCTTCAATTTAAGGTGGATACTTTTTTTCAAAATAGACTGCAAAGAAACACTCTGTGTGGACCCCTGTTTAAGCCCACTGAAAATGCATTTCACTGTACTTGACAGTAAAATGTGAAACACCATCTGATAAATAAAGACTCTTTCTCCTTTAATACTGGTCCATTCTCTCTCTCTCTCTCTCTCTCTCTCTCTTCTCTCTCTCTCTCTCTCTCTCTCTCTCTCTCTCTCTCTCTCTCTCTCTCTCTCCCAATTAAAGTGAATTTGGTAACAATGAAGTTAGTGATTAATTTGATTAACCAATAATTAGTGTATACATGTAAGATGGGAATCTCCCCAGTTCTGCCAACTAGCTGGTTTGGTTTTCTGTGCACAACTACATTATCTGTACATGATTACAGGTGTAACATTTTATCCCATTATGTATATTTTGTAATGTAAAGGTGGCCCCAATTTTCTCTCTCTATGGAATCACATTGACATCCTAATGATATGGATATTGCCCAGGTGTTCTCATTTGTTGACTTCTGTACCGTAAAAGCCTTGGTTTCATGCATGTTAACATCAGAAGCCTCCTCCCTAAGTTTGATTTATTCACTGCTTTAGCACACCGCCAACCCGGATGTCCTAGCTGTGTCTGAATCCTGGCTCAGGAAGGCCACCAAAACTTCAGACATTTCCATCCCCAACTACAATATTTCCTGTCAAGATAGAACTGCCAAAGGTGGCGGAGTTGCAATCTACTGCAGAGATAACCTGCAGAGTTCTGTCATACTGTCCAGGTCTGTGCCCAAACAGTTTGAGCTTCTACTTTAAAAACTTCACCTCTCCAGAAATAAGTCTCTCACTGTTGCTGTTTGTTACAGACCCCCTCAGCCCCCAGCTGTGCCCTGGACTCCATATGTGAATTGATTGTCCCCCATTAATTTTCAGAGTTCGTACTGTTAGGTGACCTAAACTGGGATCTGCTTAACACCCCGGCCGTCCTACAATTCTTTTAAAAAGCAACTGAAGACTTTGCTCTTCAAGCAGGCTTTTAGGTAGTCGAGGGGTTTTTATGGTTGTTTGTTATGTTTTCGATTTTTGTTTGGTGTTCTTGTGTTTCAAGATTTGTTATTGTATTTCATTTTATTGTGAAGCACTTTGTGATTTTTATCTGTGAAATGTGTTATATAAATAAATATAAATACATTTTACTTTACTTTTACTTTACTTACTTACAATCTAAGCTAGATGCCCTCAATCTCACACAAATTATCAAGGAACCTACCAGGTACAACCCTAAATCTGTAAACATGGGCACCATCATAGATATCATCCTGACTAACTTGCCCTCCAAATACACCTCCTCTGTTTTCAGCAACCACTGCCTCATTGTCTGCGTCCGTAATGGGTCCGCGGTCCAACGACCACCCCTTATCACTGTCAAACGCTCCCTAAAACACTTCAGTGAGCAGGTCTTTCTAATCGACCTGGCCCAGGTATCCTGGAAGGATATTGACCTTATCCCGTCAGTAGAGGACGCCTGGTTGTTCTTTAAAAGTGCTTTCCTCACCATCCTAAATAAGCATGCCCCATTCAATAAATGTAGAACTAAGAATAGATATAGCCCTTGGTTCACCCCAGACTTGACTGCCCTTGACCAACACAAAAACATCCTGTGGCGCACTGCATTAGCATCGAATAGCCCCCGCGATATGCAACTATTCAGGGAAATCAGGAACCAATATACACAGTCAGTTAGAAAAGCAAAGGCTAGATTTTTCGAACTGAAATTTGCATCCTGTAGTACTAATTCCAAAAAGTTCTGGGACACTGTAAAGTCCATGGAGAATAAGAGCACCTCCTCCCAGTTGCCCACTGCACTGAGGCTAGGAAACACTGTCACAACCAATACATTTATTGGTTGTGACAGTGTTTCCTAGCCAGATAGTTGATGTTCTGAAAGAGCTGCAAAATCTGGACCCCTACAAATCTGCTGGGCTAGACAATCTGGCCCCTTTCTTTCTAAAATTATCCTCCGTAATTGTTGCAACCCCTATTACTAGCCTGTTCAACCTCTCTTTCGTATCGTCTGAGATCCCTAGAGATTGGAAAGCTGCCGCGGTCATCCCCCTCTTCAAAGGAGGAGACACTCTAGACCCAAACTGTTATAGACCAATATCCATCCTGCCCTGCCTTTCTAAAGTCTTCAAAAGCCAAGTTAACGAACAGATCACTGACCACTTCAAATCCCACCGTACCTTCTCTGCTATGCAATCTGGTTTCCGAGCTGATCATGGGTGCACCTCAGCTACGCTCAAGGTACTTAACGATATCATAACCGCCATCGATAGAAGACAGTACTGTGCAGCCGTCTTCATCGACCTGGCCAAGGCTTTCGACTCTGTCAATCACTGCATTTTTATTGACTCAACAGCGTTGGTTTCAATAATGACTGCCTTTTCTAGTTCTCCAACTACTTCTCAGATAGAGTTCTGTGTGTCAAATCGGAGGGCCTGTTGTTTGGTCCTCTGGCAATCTCTATGGGGGTGCCACAGGGTTCAAATCTTGGGCCAACCCTATTCTCTATATATATCAACGATGTCTCTCTCGCTGCTGGTGACTCTCTGATCCATCTCTACGCAGACAACACCATTCTGTATACATCTGGCCCCTCTTTGGTCACTGTGTTAACAAACCTCCAAACAAGCTTCAATGCCATACAACACTCCTTCCGTGGCCTCCAACTGCTCTTAAATGCTAGTAAAACTAAATGCATGCTTTTCAATCGAACGCTGCCTGCACCCGCCCACCGGACTATCATCACTACTCTCGACGGGTCTGACTTAGAATACGTGGACTCCTACAAATACCTAGGTGTCTGGTTAGACTGTAAACTCAACTTCCAGACTCACATTAACCATCTCCAATCCAAAATTAAATCCAGAATCGGCTTCCTATTTCGCAACAAAGCCTCCTTCACTCATGCTGCCAAACATGCCCTCGTAAAACTTACCATCCTACCGATCCTTGACTTTGGCGATGTCAGCCTCCAACACTCTACTCAGCAAATTGGATGTAGTGCCATCCGTTTTGTTACTAAAGCCCCATATACTACCCACCACTGCGACCTGTATGCTCTCGTTGGCTGGCCCTCACTACATATTCAACAGCAAACCCACTGTCTCCAGGTCATCTATAAGTCTTCACTAGGTAAATCCCTGCCTTATCTCAGTTCGCTGGTCACCATAGCAACCCTCACGTAGCATGCGCTCCAGCAGGTATATTTCACTGGTCATCCCCAAAGTCAACACCTCCTTCGCCCGCCATTCCTTCCAGTTCTCTGCTGCACCTGTATACAGCCCTTCTGTAAATAGCCCATCCTACTACCTCATCCCCATATTGTTATTTTTGCTCATTTGCACTCCAGTATCTCTATTTGCACATCATCAACTACACATCTATCACACCAGTTTTAATGCTAATTTGTAATTTATTTCACCACTGTGGCCTATTTATTGTCCTACCTTCCTAATCTTACTACATTTGCACTCTGTATATAGATTCTCTATTGTGTTATTGACTGTACGTTTGTTTTATTCTCATGTGTAACTCTGTGTTGTTTTTTTGTCGCACTGCTTTGCTTTGTCTTGGCCAGGTCACAGTTAATGAGAACTTGTTCTCAACTGACCTACCTGGTTAAATAAAGGTGAAATAAAAATAAAATATATATATATATATGCTATTTAATGCTATTTAAACAGAGACACACTGCCAACAAAATGAGGTGGAAACTGAGCTGCACTTCCTTACTTCCTGACAAATGTGCGACCCTCAGTTCACAAAGAATTAAAAAACACACCCAAAAACAAAACCACCTTCAGCTCAACATCAGGAGAACTTCAGGAGAACCAAGGCCAAACCGACTGCCTTCCCTATACAGGGGATGGATGTGGAAACTTGTTCATACAAATTCCTAGGAGTCCATATGGACAGCAGGCTGGAATGGGCTGGTAACACCGGGGCCCTGTACAAAAAGGGCCAGAGCCGACTCTACTTTCTGAGGAGGCTCAGGTCCTTCAACGTGTGCAGTAAACTACTGCATACCTTCTACCAGTCTGTGGTGGCCAGTGCCATATTTTTTGCAGTGGTGTGCTGGGGCGCCAACATAAAGGCTGGTGATGCTTCTCAGGTAAATAAGCTGATCAGGAAGTCTAGCTCTGTTCTGGGGATGCAAATATTCCTTATCTACTGGGTGAAATACCACAGTGTTCATCACAGCAGCAAGATGTGTGACCTGTTACCACAAGAAAAGGGCAACCAGTGAAGAACAAACACCATGTAAATACAACCCATATTTATGTTGATTTATTTTCCCTTTTGTACTTTAACTATTTGTACATCGTTATAACACTTTATTTAGACATAATAAGACATTTGAAATATCTTTATTCTTTTAGAACTTCTGACTGTAATGTTTACTGTTAATGTGTATTGTTTACTATCTACTTCACTTGCTTTGGTAATGTTAACATATGTTCCCCATGCCAATAAAGCCCTTACATTGAATTGAATAGAGAGGAGAGAGAGAGAGAGAGAGGGAGAGAGAGAGAGGGACAGAGATAGAGAGAGAGAGACAGAGAAAGACGAGAGAGAGAGACAGAGAGAGAAAGACAGAGAGAAACAGAACCCCTAGGCTAATGACTTCTCCAAAAGCTAATTGGAGTCAGGAGTCAGCTAACCTGGAGTCCAATCAATGAGACGAGATTGGAGATGTTGGTTAGAGCTGCCCTGCCCTATAAAAACACTCACTAAATTTGAGTTTGTTATTCACAAGAATTATTACCTGATGTGAACCATGCCTCGAACAAAAGAGATCTCAGAAGACCTAAGATTAAGAATTGTTGACTTACATAAAGCTGGAAAGAGTTACAAAAGTATCTCTAAAAGCCTTGATGTTCATCAGTTCACGGTAAGACAAATGTATTATGAATGGAGAAAGTTCAGCACTGTTGCTACTCTCCCTAGGAGTGGCCGTCCTGCAAAGATTACTGCAAGAGCACAGTGCTGTCAGGATTAGTGTTCTGTGATAGTGATTAGTGTTCTCTGGATAACTCCATGTTAGTTTTGTTGTTTGGTCCCCAGTTGGAGTCAGCTGCTCTGCGTTGCTTCTAATTGGGGATCCCGTTTAAGGGTGCTGCCTGCCCACGTGTGTGGGTCATTGTTTGTGTGCATGCTCATGCACCTATGTTGCGGCTGTTCATTGCTTATAGTTTAGTTGAGTTTGCTAAATAAAGCATGTTGAACTACCACTGCTCTGGCCTTGGGTTCTGTCCTCCACTCAACGTGACAAGTGCAGAATGATCAATGAGGTTAAGAAGAATCCTAAAGTGTCAGCTAAAGACTTACAGAAATCTCTGGAACATGCTAACATCTCTGTTGACGAGTCTACGATACGTTAAACACTAAACAAGAATGGTGTTCATGGGAGGAAACCACGGAAGAAGTCACTGCTGTCCAAACAAAACTTTGTTGCACGTCTGAAGTTCGCAAAAAAGCACCTGGATGTTCCACAGCACAACTGGCAAACTATTCTGTGGACAGATGAAAATGAAGTTGAGTTGTTTGGAAGGAACACACAACACTATTTGTGGAGAAAAAAAGCCACAGCACACCAACATCAAAACCTCATCCCAACTGTAAAGTATGGTGGAGGGAGCATCACGGTTTGGGGCTGCTTTCCTGCCTCAGGGCCTGGACAGCTTGCTATCATCGACAGAAAGATGAATTCCCAAGTTTATCAAGACATTTTGCAGGAGAATGTAAGGTTATCTGTCCGCCAATTGAAGCTCAATAGAAGTTGGGTGATGTAACAGGACAACGACCCAAAACACAGAAGTAAATCAACAACAGAATGGCTTCAACAGCAGAAAATACCCCTTCTGGAGCGGCCCAGTCAGAGTCCTGACCTCAACCCGATTGAGATGCTGTGGCATGACCTCAAGAGAGCGGTTCACACCAGACATCCCAAGAATATTGCTGAACTGAAACAGTTTTGTAAAGAGGAATGGTCCAAAATTCCTCCTGACCATTGTGAAGGTCTGATCCACAACTACAGAAAACGTTTGGTTGAGGTTATTGCTGCCAAAGGAGGGTCAACCAGTTATTAAATCCAAGGGTTCACATACTTTTCCACCCTGAACTGTGAATGTTTACACAGTGTGTAAAGACATAAATGTATAATTGTGTGTTATTAGTTTAAGCAGACTGTGTTTGTCTATTGTTGAGACTTAGATGAAGATCAGATCAAATTACCAATTTATGCAGAAATCCAGGTAATTCCAAAGGGTTCACAGACTTTTTCTTGCCACTGAATGTAATGCACCCAGAAATGTCACATTGGAGATTAAAAAAGCACAAAAGAACCCTATTACATATGCTGTGGTCCTGTAGTTTAACCCCTATTCTGAGTGTCCTGGGTGGAACTGGGACGGTAATTTCTCTAACTGCAGAGTGTTTTAATAATTCACATTGTACCCTCTACTGCTCATTATGATGGGGGTGAAGGAGCCCTGTGGGGTGGAGGAAGGGGGAAGAGAGGGTGGGAGTGGGAGAGGTAGAGTGGAGGGAGGAGAGACACTGGACTCCCAGCAGCCTCTCAACCATTACCATATGATGGGAGTGAAGGAGCCCTGTGGGGGGAAAGACACTGGACTCTCAGCCACTACAGCTCATTATGATGGGGTGAAGGAGCCCTGTTGGGGGTGAAGGAGGCCTGTGGGGGTGAAGGAGCCAGTGGGGGTGAAGGAGCCAGTGGACTCCCAGCAGCCTCTCAACCATTACAGTTTGCCTCAATAATTGATGAGGTAGTACTGCTAATAAACGTAGGAAGAGGATGAGAGGAGAGTCCAGGAGAAGATAGGATGTCGTGTAGAAGTGGAGCTGGCTGCTGACAGCTGTCCAATATTGTTATTTTACTGTTCATTTAAAGTAACTTACAGAATCCAACCCACAGTCCTGGTGTAGCAAGCTACCAACTACCAACTGAGCTACACAGGACTGTAGAGCAGCCCAGACCATACTTTACTGTGGAGCAGAGAGATTACTCTGGTTAATACCAGTACAATATAATAACCCTAAAGGTCCCTGTGTGATCAGGAAGCAGCTCTGTGAGCTCCGTGTGAATTATAACGTCTTCACATTGACAAGGATTCTTGACATTCTCAAGAGGTTCTCAAGAGGTATAGGGCCTCGAGAGGTATTAACTGCAGTGTAAACTTGAGAAATGTGTACAGCCCACGACTCTCCCCGACAGTTGCCCCCTCTAAGCAGAGCAGTGTAAACAGTATGGTGTCATGCAGCCAACACTCCTAGAGGATTTTTTATTTAACCTTTATTTAACTAGTCAGTTAAGAATAAATTCTTATTTACCATCACGGCCTACCCTATGCCCTATGGGACTCCCAATCACGGCCTACCCTATGCCCTATGGGACTCCCAATCACGGCCTACCCTATGCCCTATGGGACTCCCAATCACGGCCTACCCTATGCCCTATGGGACTCCCAATCACGGCCTACCCTATGCCCTATGGGACTCCCAATCACGGCCTACCCTATGCCCTATGGGACTCCCAATCACAGCCTACCCTATGCCCTATGGGACTCCCAATCACAGCCTACCCTATGCCCTATGGGACTCCCAATCACGGCCTACCCTATGCCCTATGGGACTCCCAATCACGGCCTACCCTATGCCCTATGGGACTCCCAATCACTGCCTACCCTATGCCCTATGGGACTCCCAATCACTCCCAATCAGCCACCACCATACCCCTAACATGATGCAGCCTCCACCATACCCATAACATGATGTAGCCTCCACCATACCCATAACATGATGCAGCCTCCACCATACCCATAACATGATGCAGCCTCCACCATACCTATAACATGATGTAGCCTCCACCATACCCATAACATGATGCAGCCTCCACCATACCCATAACATGATGTAGCCTCCACCATACCTATAACATGATGCAGCCTCCACCATACCTATAACATGATGCAGCCTCCACCATACCTATAACATGATGCAGCCTCCACCATACCCATAACATGATGCAGCCTCCACCATACCCATAACATGATGTAGCCTCCACCATACCCATAACATGATGCAGCCACCACCATACCCATAACACGATGCAGCCTCCACCATACCCATAACATGATGTAGCCTCCACCATACCCATAACATGATGCAGCCACCACCATACCCATAACATGATGCAGCCTCCACCATACCCATAACATGATGTAGCCTCCACCATACCCATAACATGATGCAGCCTCCACCATACCCATAACATGATGCAGCCTCCACCATACCTATAACATGATGTAGCCTCCACCATACCCATAACATGATGCAGCCACCACCATACCCATAACATGATGCAGCCACCACCATACCCATAACATGATGTAGCCTCCACCATACCTATAACATGATGCAGCCTCCACCATACCTATAACATGATGCAGCCTCCACCATACCTATAACATGATGCAGCCTCCACCATACCTATAACATGATGCAGCCTCCACCATACCTATAACATGATGTAGCCTCCACCATACCCATAACATGATGCAGCCACCACCATACCCATAACATGATGCAGCCTCCACCATACCCATAACATGATGTAGCCTCCACCATACCCATAACATGATGCAGCCTCCACCATACCCATAACATGATGCTGATGACAAGCATACCCATAACATGATGTAGCCTCCACCATACCCATAACATGATGCAGCCTCCACCATACCCATAACATGATGCAGCCTCCACCATACCCATAACATGATGCAGCCTCCACCATACCTATAACATGATGCAGCCTCCACCATACCCCTAACATGATGCAGCCTCCACCATACCATAACATGATGCAGCCTCCACCATACCCATAACATGATGTAGCCTCCACCATACCCATAACATGATGCAGCCTCCACCATACCCATAACATGATGCAGCCTCCACCATACCCATAACATGATGCAGCCTCCACCATACCTATAACATGATGCAGCCTCCACCATACCTATAACATGATGCAGCCTCCACCATACCCATAACATGATGTAGCCACCACCATACCTATAACATGATGCAGCCTCCACCATACCCATAACATGATGCAGCCTCCACCATACCTATAACATGATGCAGCCTCCACCATACCTATAACATGATGCAGCACCACTGTGCTTTATAATATGGAGAGTGGTACTCAGTAATGTGTTCTATTGGATTTGCCTCAACCTTTGTATTCAGGACAAAAAGTTAATTGCTTTGCCTAATGTATTGCAGTATTATTTAAGTGCCTATTTTAGTGCCTTTGGATTTTTTTTATTCTGTACAGGCTTCCTTCTTTCCACTCTGTCAATTAGGTTAGTATTGTGGAGTTACTACCATGTTGTTGATCCATCCTCAGTTAGGTTAGTATTGTGGAGTTACTACCATGTTGTTGATCCATCCTCAGTTAGGTTAGTATTGTGGAGTTACTACCATGTTGTTGATCCATCCTCAGTTAGGTTAGTATTGTGGAGTTACTACCATGTTGTTGATCCATCCTCAGTTAGGTTAGTATTGTGGAGTTACTACCATGTTGTTGATCCATCCTCAGTTAGGTTAGTATTGTGGAGTTACTACCATGTTGTTGATCCATCCTCAGTTAGGTTAGTATTGTGGAGTTACTACCATGTTGTTGATCCATCCTCAGTTAGGTTAGTATTGTGGAGTTACTACCATGTTGTTGATCCATCCTCAGTTAGGTTAGTATTGTGGAGTTACTACCATGTTGTTGATCCATCCTCAGTTAGGTTAGTATTGTGGAGTTACTACCATGTTGTTGATCCATCCTCAGTTAGGTTAGTATTGTGGAGTTACTACCATGTTGTTGATCCATCCTCAGTTAGGTTAGTATTGTATCGCCCTATCTCAGCTCATTGGTCACTATAGCAACACCCACCTGTAGCATGCGCTCCAGCAGGTATATCTCACTGGTCATCCCCAAAGCCAACACCTCCTTTGGCCGCCTTTCCTTCCAGTTCTCTGCTGCCAATGACTGGAACGAATTGCAAAAATCATTGAAGCTAGAGGTTCCTATCTCCCTCAATAACTTTAAGCATCAGCTGTCAAAGCTGCTTATCGATCACTGCACCTGTATACAGCCCTTCTGTAAATAGCCCACACTACTACCTCATCCCCTTATTTATTTTTGTTATTTTCACAAATCTTGCACTCCAGTATCTCTATTTGCACATCATAATTTGCACATCCTTCATTCCTGTGTTAATGATGATAATCTGTAATTTATTTCACCACTATGGTCTATTTATTGTCCTACCTCCTAACCTTACTGCATTTTGCACTACATTTTGCACTCTGTATATAGATTTTCTATTGTGTTTTTGACTATGTTTTCTTTACTGTGTAACTCTGTGTTGTTTTTGTCGCACTGCTTTGCTTTGTCTTGGCCAGGTCACAGTTGTAAATGAGAACTTGTTCTCAACTGACCTACCTGGTTAAATAAAGGTGAAAAAAAAAAAAAAAAATGTATCCATGGTCAGAGTCTGACAGGTCTATTCTTTCTGTTTCTGGTGGTGGTTTGTGTTGCAGCTGTAGTGCATTGTCTCTAATTAGGGATCCTACATAGGTTTGTATGTTCCACACCGGGGATGTGGGTTATTAATTCTCCAGTTACGGTGACAGTAAGTGTATAGACGTTACGTGTGTAAATCGTGTTTGTTGTATTTCATTGTTCTGTTAATTTAGTTGTTGTTTTTATACATAGTATAAATAAAAATGTCGAACTGCAATCCCTGCGCTGCGTCTTGGTCTGTATATGCACCCTCTGGTGACACCTTCCTCTCTGGCAACTAGCGTTAGGAAGGATACCTGTATCTTTGTAGTGACTGGGTGTATTGATACACCATCCTAAGTGTAATTAATAACTTCACCATGTTAAAGGGATATTCAATGTCTGCTTTTTATTTGTTTACCCATCTACCAATAGGTGCCCTTCTTTGTGAGCAGGTTTGGGGAGTAAGGGATTACAAAAAACATTAACTGTAATCTGTTACATTACCAGCAAAAATATTGTAATCAGATTACAGATACTTTTGAAAAACTAGATGATTACTTAGAGGATTCGTTTTAAATTCAGAAAATATTTTTGCGAAAGAGTCTTTGAAACGTCACGTCTTTGTTCAAATCCGCATTAAAAAAGGATTGGGAGAGGTACAGAACCTGACTGGGTGATTGAGAGAGGTACAGAACCTGACTGGGTGATTGGGAGAGGTACAGCACCTGACTGGGTGATTGGGAGAGGTACAGAACCTGATTGGGTGATTGGGAGAGGTACAGAACCTGACTGGGTGATTGGGAGAGGTACAGAACCTGACTGGGTGATTGGTAGAGTTACAGCACCTGACTGGGTGATTGGGAGAGGTACAGAACCTGACTGGGTGATTAGGAGAGGTACAGAACCTGACTGGGTGATTAGGAGAGGTACAGCACCTGACTGGGTGATTGGGAGAGGTACAGCACCTGACTGGGTGATTGGGAGAGGTACAGCACCTGACTGGGTGATTGGGAGAGGTACAGAACCTGACTGGGTGATTGGGAGAGGTACAGAACCTGACTGGGTGATTAGGACACGTACAGAACCTGACTGGGTGATTAGGAGAGGTACAGAACCTGACTGGGTGATTGGGAGAGGTACAGAACCTGACTGGGTGATTGGGAGAGGTACAGAACCTGACTGGGTGATTAGGAGAGGTACAGAACCTGACTGGGTGATTAGGAGAGGTACAGAACCTGACTGGGTGATTGGGAGAGGTACAGAACCTGACTGGGTGATTAGGAGAGGTACAGAACCTGACTGGGTGATTGGGAGAGGTACAGCACCTGACTGGGTGATTAGGACACGTACAGAACCTGACTGGGTGATTGGAAGAGGTACAGAACCTGACTGGGTGATTAGGAGAGGTACAGAACCTGACTGGGTGATTAGGAGAGGTACAGAACCTGACTGGGTGATTGGGAGAGGTACAGAACTTGACTGGGTGATTGGGAGAGGTACAGAACCTGACTGGGTGATTGGGAGAGGTACAGAACCTGACTGGGTGATTGGGAGAGGTACAGAACCTGACTGGGTGATTAGGACACGTACCGAACCTGACTGGGTGATTGGGAGAGGTACAGAACCTGACTGGGTGATTAGGAGAGGTACAGAACCTGACTGGGTGATTAGGAGAGGTACAGAACCTGACTGGGTGATTGGGAGAGGTACAGAACCTGACTGGGTGATTGGGAGAGGTACAGAACCTGACTGGGTGATTAGGAGAGGTACAGAACCTGACTGGGTGATTAGGAGAGGTACAGAACCTGACTGGGTGATTGGGAGAGGTACAGAACCTGACTGGGTGATTGGGAGAGGTACAGAACCTGACTGGGTGATTAGGAGAGGTACAGAACCTGACTGGGTGATTAGGAGAGGTACAGAACCTGACTGGGTGATTGGGAGAGGTACAGAACCTGACTGGGTGATTAGGAGAGGTACAGAACCTGACTGGGTGATTAGGAGAGGTACAGAACCTGACTGGGTGATTGGGAGAGGTACAGAACCTGACTGGGTGATTAGGAGAGGTACAGAACCTGACTGGGTGATTGGGAGAGGTACAACACCTGACTGGGTGATTAGGTCACGTACAGAACCTGACTGGGTGATTGGGAGAGGTACAGAACTTGACTGGGTGATTGGGAGAGGTACAGAACCTGACTGGGTGATTAGGACACGTACAGAACCTCACTGGGTGATTGGGAGAGGTACAGAACCTGACTGGGTGATTAGGAGAGGTACAGAACCTGACTGGGTGATTAGGAGAGGTACAGAACCTGACTGGGTGATTGGGAGAGGTACAGAACCTGACTGGGTGATTAGGAGAGGTACAGAACCTGACTGGGTGATTAGGAGAGGTACAGAACCTGACTGGGTGATTGGGAGAGGTACAGAACCTGACTGGGTGATTGGGAGAGGTACAGAACCTGACTGGGTGATTGGGAGAGGTACAGAACCTGACTGGGTGATTAGGAGAGGTACAGAACCTGACTGGGTGATTGGGAGAGGTACAGAACCTGACTGGGTGATTGGGAGAGGTACAGAACCTGACTGGGTGATTGAGAGAGGTACAGTGGCTGATTGGATGAAACTGAGTGCTCACAGCGGCTGATTGGGCGTGGGGTTGTGGAGCAGGAAATGAGAGTTGTCAGTAATCTTCTGAAGTCCAGTAATATCTGAACACAGGAGGGCCCTCTGACACACCCACCCACACACACTAGGGATGTGCCCTTCTACCACCCACACACACACTAGGGATGTGCCCTTCTACCACCCACACTAGGGATGTGCCCTTCTACCACACTCACTAGGGATGTGCCCTTCTACCACACACACTAGGGATGTGCCCTTCTACCACACACACACACTAGGGATGTGCCCTTCTACCACACACACACACTAGGGATGTGCCCTTCTACCACACACTCTAGGGATGTGCCCTTCTACCACATTGACCATACGTTTGATCGCTAGGGGGCAACGGTGATCTATCTACAACAGCCAATGTTACACTGTCCCTTCGTCCCTGGGTCTCACAGTGAGTCCCTGGGTCTCACAGTGAGTCCCTGGGTCTCACAGTGAGTCCCTTTCCAGAGTTGCATCACATCACCTTCTAATTTAACTTCTCAAAGTATTGCCACCATACAGGACTTCACTGATCTTACTTGCCTTTCTCTGCCATTGTCCCAGTTGTTAAGGACGATGACGTCGCGGTGGAGAGTCTACTCCATAACAACTGTTGGTGTCAACTCTCATTTCAGAGATTCAATTCAGCTATGAATCATGAAAACTCTGTATTTTTGGAATAGAGGAGACTGATTATCCCCCTCCCTCCACCTCTCCCAGCCCCTCCCTCCACCTCTCCCAGCCCCTCCCTCCACCTCTCTCAGCCCCTCCCTCCACCTCTCCCAGCCCCTCCCTCCACCTATCCCAGCCCCCTCCCAGCCCCCTCCCTCCACCTCTCCCAGCCCCTCCCTCCACCTCTCCCAGACCCCTCCCTCCACCTCTCCCAGCCCCTCCCTCCACCTATCCCAGCCCCCTCCCAGCCCCCTCCCTCCACCTCTCCCAGCCCCCTCCCTCCACCTCTCCCAGCCCCTCCCTCCACCTCTCCCAGACCCCTCCCTCCACCTCTCCCAGCCCCTCCCTCCACCTCTCCCAGCCCCTCCCTCCACCTCTCCCAGCCCCCTCCCTCCACCTCTCCCAGCCCCTCCCTCCACCTCTCCCAGCCCCCTCCCTCCACCTCTCCCAGCCCCTCCCTCCACCTCTCCCAGACCCCTCCCTCCACCTCTCCCAGCCCCTCCCTCCACCTCTCCCAGACCCCTCCCTCCACCTCTCCCAGCCCCCTCCCTCCACCTCTCCCAGCCCCCTCCCTCCGTCTCCCTCCACCTCTCCCAGCCCCCTCCCTCCACCTCTCCCAGACCACTCCCTCCACCTCTCCCAGACCCCTCCCTCCACCTCTCCCAGCCCCCTCCCTCCACCTCCCTCCACCTCTCCCAGACCCCTCCCTCCACCTCTCCCAGACCACTCCCTCCACCTCTCCCAGACCCCTCCCTCCACCTCTCCCAGACCCCTCCCTCCACCTCTCCCAGACCCCTCCCTCCACCTCTCCCAGCCCACATTCCAATCAAGACAAAAGCAATAGCTCTGTGTTATTAAGAGAATATAAGCTGCTCATCCAACAGAGGCTGTTCTCCTTCTCTCTCTGTTGTGTTTTGCCTGCTTTCAGCTGTCCAGTGTTCTGGTGTTCTAATGTGAAGGGGATATATTGGGCCAAAAGTCAACACCAGTGCTTCATCCTCCGGCATGTTTGTTTTCACTCAACATGTGGAGGTATTACACTGCTCAGTACTCTCACACACACACACAAACACACACCATGCTATAGAAGCAGTGAGGTAACAGGGACAACCAGGAACGTAACTTCATACATTAATAAGGTAACATAGTGTATAATGCTGTTAGAATGTTAACATTACCCCACTCACACAGACAGGGTTAGGGAGCTCCTCTCACACTGTTTGTCCCAACTGGCACCACTATTACATTTATAGAGAACTACTTTTCTCTAGGGAATCTACGGTGTGACTCATTAACTGTCTTCTGCTCTAATGATGTTACTGAAATTACTAATATTACTGATGTTACTGATGTTACTAATGTTACTGATGTTACTGATGTTACTAATGTTACTGATAATACTGATGTTACTGATGTTACTGATGTTACTGATGTTACTGATATTACTGATGTTACTGATGTTACTGATGTTACTGATGTTACTGATGTTACTAATATTACTGATGTTACTGATGTTACTGATGTTACTGATGTTACTGATGTTACTGATAATACTGATGTTACTGATGTTACTGATGTTACTGATGTTACTGATGTTACTGATGTTACTGATGTTACTGATGTTACTGATAATACTGATGTTACTGATGTTACTAATGTTACTGATAATACTGATGTTACTGATGTTACTGATGTTACTGATGTTACTGATAATACTGATGTTACTGATGTTACTGATGTTACTGATGTTACTGATGTTACTAATATTACTGATAATACTGATGTTACTGATGTTACTGATGTTACTGATGTTACTGATGTTACTGATAATACTGATGTTACTGATGTTACTAATATTACTGATGTTACTGATGTTACTGATATTACTGATGTTACTGATGTTACTGATGTTACTGATGTTACTGATGTTACTAATATTACTGATGTTACTGATGTTACTGATGTTACTGATGTTACTAATATTACTGATGTTACTGATGTTACTGATGTTACTGATGTTACTAATATTACTGATGTTACTGATGTTACTGATGTTACTGATGTTACTGATGTTACTGATGTTACTACTCTACTGATGTTACTGATAATACTGATGTTACTGATGTTACTGATGTTACTGATATTACTGATGTTACTGATGTTACTGATGTTACTGATGTTACTAATATTACTGATGTTACTGATGTTACTGATGTTACTGATGTTACTGATGTTACTGATGTTACTAATATTACTGATGTTACTGATGTTACTGATGTTACTGATGTTACTAATATTACTGATGTTACTGATGTTACTGATGTTACTGATGTTACTAATATTACTGATGTTACTGATGTTACTGATGTTACTGATGTTACTGATATTACTGATGTTACTAATATTACTGATGTTACTGATGTTACTGATGTTACTGATGTTACTAATATTACTGATGTTACTGATGTTACTGATGTTACTGATGTTACTACTCTACTGATGTTACTGATGTTACTGATGTTACTGATGTTACTACTCTACTGATGTTACTGATGTTACTGATGTTACTGATGTTACTACTCTACTGATGTTACTGATGTTACTGATATTACTGATGTTACTGATGTTACTGATGTTACTGATGTTACTACTCTACTGATGTTACTGATGTTACTGATGTTACTGATGTTACAGATGTTACTGATGTTACTGATGTTACTACTCTACTGATGTTACTGATGTTACTGATGTTACTGATGTTACTACTCTACTGATGTTACAGATGTTACTGATGTTACTGATGTTACTACTCTACTGATGTTACTGATATTACTGATGTTACTGATGTTACTGATATTACTGATGTTACTGATGTTACTGATGATACTGATGTTACTGATGATTCTGATGTTACTGATGTTACTGATGTTACTGATGTTACTGATGTTACTGCTCTACTGATATTACTGATGTTACTGATATTACTACTCTACTGATGTTACTACTCTACTGATGTTACTGATGTTACAGATGTTACTGATGTTACTGATGTTACTGATGTTACTGATGTTACTACTCTACTGATGTTACAGATGTTACTGATGTTACTACTCTACTGATGTTACTGATGTTACTGATATTACTGATGTTACTGATGTTACTGATGATTCTGATGTTACTGATGTTACTGATGATTCTGATGTTACTGATGTCACTTATGTTACTGATGTTACTGATGTTACTGCTCTACTGATATTACTGATGTTACTGATATTACTACTCTACTGATGTTACTACTCTACTGATGTTACAGATGTTACTGATGTTACTACTCTACTGATGTTACTGATGTTACTGATATTACTGATGTTACTGATGTTACTGATGATTCTGATGTTACTGATGTTACTGATGATTCTGATGTTACTGATGTCACTGATGTTACTGATGTTACTGATGTTACTGATGTTACTGCTCTACTGATATTACTGATGTTACTGATATTACTACTCTACTGATGTTACTGATGTTACTGATGTTACCGATGTTACTGATATTACTGCTCTACTGATATTACTGATGTTACTGATGTTATGATGTTAATGATATTACTGATGTTACTGATGTTACTGATGTTACTGCTCTACTGATATTACTAATATTACTGCTCTAATGATATTACTGATGTTACTGATGTTACTGATGTTAGTGATGTTACTGATGTTACTGATGTTACTAATATTACTGATGTTACTGATGTTCCTGATGTTACTGATATTACTGATGTTACTGCTCTACTGATATTACTGATGTTACTGATAATTCTGATATTACTGATGTAACTAATATTACTGATGTTACTGATGTTACTGATGTTACTGATGTTACTGATATTACTGATGTTACTGATGTTACTGATATTACTAATATTACTGCTCTAATGATGTTACTGATATTACTAATATTACTGCTCTAATGATGTTACTGATATTACTGATATTACTGATGTTACTGATATTACTGATGTTACTGATATTACTGATGTTACTGATGTTACTAATATTGCTGATGTTACTTATGTTCTTGATGTTACTTATGTTACTGATGTTACTGATATTTCTGATGTTACTGATGTTACTGCTCTACTGATATTACTAATATTACTGCTCTTATGATGTTTTTGATATTGCTGATGTTACTGATGTTACTGATATTACTGATGTTACTGATGTTACTGATGTTACTGATGTTACTGATGTTACTGATGATTCTGATGTTACTGATGTTACTGCTCTACTGATATTACTGATGTTACTGATATTACTACTCTACTGATGTTACTACTCTACTGATGTTACTGATGTTACTGATGTTACAGATGTTACAGATGTTACTGATGTTACTGATGTTACTGATGTTACTGATGTTACTACTCTACTGATGTTACAGATGTTACTGATGTTACTACTCTACTGATGTTACTGATGTTACTGATATTACTGATGTTACTGATGTTACTGATGATTCTGATGTTACTGATGTTACTGATGATTCTGATGTTACTGATGTCACTGATGTTACTGATGTTACTGATGTTACTGATGTTACTGCTCTACTGATATTACTGATGTTACTGATATTACTACTCTACTGATGTTACTACTCTACTGATGTTACAGATGTTACTGATGTTACTACTCTACTGATGTTACTGATGTTACTGATATTACTGATGTTACTGATATTACTGATGTTACTGATGTTACTGATGATTCTGATGTTACTGATGTTACTGATGATTCTGATGTTACTGATGTCACTGATGTTACTGATGTTACTGATGTTACTGATGTTACTGCTCTACTGATATTACTGATGTTACTGATATTACTACTCTACTGATGTTACTGATGTTACTGATGTTACCGATGTTACTGATATTACTGCTCTACTGATATTACTGATGTTACTGATGTTACTGATGTTACTGATGTTACTACTCTACTGATGTTACTGATGTTACTGATGTTACTGATGTTACTGATATTACTGCTTGGTCCGCTTGGTGAAATAATCAGAAATTTAAAAAATGTGTCTTATCACTTTTATGCTGATGACATTCAGTTGTACTGCTCTTTTAATGATTCTGAGTTTGAAAAATTAACGGATTTATTGGAATGTCTATCATGCATTAAGTCTTGGTTATATAACAATTTTCTACAACTGAATACAAAAAAGACTGAAACTATGATCATTGCTCCAGAACAAAAAATATCGCAAATTAAACAACACCTCTGTTCCTTGGACTCCTCTGTCCAGACGAGCCTAAGAAACCTTGGTGTTCTGTTTGACCAATCGATGTCCCTGGATGGTCATTCTAGACAGCTGGTCAGAAACTGTTTTTATCAATTGAGAAATATCTCTAAATTAAGAACAATACTGCCCAAAACTAACATGGAGATGATCATTCATGCTTTTATTTCTTCACGGTTAGATTATTGTAATTCTCTTTTTACTTGTTTTAACAATTGTTCTCTGAGGCGTCTTCAACTGGTTCAAAATGCCGCAGCCAGGCTTTTAACAGGAACAAACAGAAGGGCACACATTACTCCTATTTTATTTACTCTCCACTGGCTACCGGTAAAATACAGAATTGATTTTAAAATTTTAATTTTAACTTTTAAAGCACTACATGGACAGACGCCTCAATACATCACTGACATGTTGACCCCTTACTCTTCGTCTCGTATTCTTCGCTCCTCAGGTCAGAATCTCCTGATGGTACCTAAAACCCGCCTTAAAACTAGGGGAGATCGTTCCTTCCAGGCGACTGCTCCAAAATTGTGGAATGCCCTGCCCTTGTCGTTGCGTGTGGCCGATTCTATTGTTTCTTTTAAAAAGCAGCTGAAGACACTACTATTTAGACAAGCTTTTAATTGATTGTGCTTTTATGTTTTATGTTTTTATGTTAGTATGATGTTTTTTAAATGGTATACTTGCTACTTGTAAAGCACTCTGTGATTCTTTCTGTGATGGGTGCTATATAAATAAAGTTTATTATTATTATTATTATTACTGATGTTACTGCTCTACTGATATTACTGATGTTACAGATGTTACTGATGTTACTGATGTTACTGATGTTACTGATGTTACTGCTCTACTGATATTACTAATATTACTGCTCTAATGATGTTAATGATATTACTGATGTTACTGATGTTACTGATGTTACTGCTCTACTGATATTACTAATATTACTGCTCTAATGATATTACTGATGTTACTGATGTTACTGATGTTAGTGATGTTACTGATGTTACTGATGTTACTAATATTACTGATGTTACTGATGTTCCTGATGTTACTGATATTACTGATGTTACTGATGTTACTGCTCTACTGATATTACTGATATTACTGATATTACTGATGTTACTGATGTTACTGATGTTACTGATGTTACTGATGTTACTGATGTTACTGATGTTACTGCTCTACTGAAATTACTGATGTTACTGATAATTCTGATATTACTGATGTAACTAATATTACTGATGTTACTGATGTTACTGATGTTACTGATATTACTGATGTTACTGATGTTACTGATATTACTAATATTACTGCTCTAATGATGTTACTGATATTACTAATATTACTGCTCTAATGATGTTACTGATATTACTGATATTACTGATGTTACTGATATTACTGATGTTACTGATATTACTGATGTTACTGATGTTACTAATATTGCTGATGTTACTGATGTTCTTGATGTTACTTATGTTACTGATGTTACTGATATTTCTGATGTTACTGATGTTACTGCTCTACTGATATTACTAATATTACTGCTCTTATGATGTTTTTGATATTGCTGATGTTACTGATGTTACTGATATTACTGATGTTACTGATGTTACTGATGTTACTGATGTTACTACTCTACTGATGTTACTGATGTTACTGATGTTACAGATGTTACTGATGTTACTGATGTTACTGATGTTACAGATGTTACTGATGTTACTGATGTTACTGATGTTACTGATGTTACTACTCTACTGATGTTACAGATGTTACTGATGTTACTACTCTACTGATGTTACTGATGTTACTGATATTACTGATGTTACTGATGTTACTGATGATTCTGATGTTACTGATGTTACTGATGATTCTGATGTTACTGATGTTACTGATGTTACTGATGTTACTGATGTTACTGCTCTACTGATATTACTGATGTTACTGATATTACTACTCTACTGATGTTACTACTCTACTGATGTTACTGATGTTACTGATGTTACAGATGTTACAGATGTTACTGATGTTACTGATGTTACTACTCTACTGATGTTACAGATGTTACTGATGTTACTACTCTACTGATGTTACTGATGTTACTGATATTACTGATGTTACTGATGTTACTGATGATTCTGATGTTACTGATGTTACTGATGATTCTGATGTTACTGATGTCACTGATGTTACTGATGTTACTGATGTTACTGCTCTACTGATATTACTGATGTTACTGATATTACTACTCTACTGATGTTACTACTCTACTGATGTTACAGATGTTACTGATGTTACTACTCTACTGATGTTACTGATGTTACTGATATTACTGATGTTACTGATATTACTGATGTTACTGATGTTACTGATGATTCTGATGTTACTGATGTTACTGATGATTCTGATGTTACTGATGTCACTGATGTTACTGATGTTACTGATGTTACTGATGTTACTGCTCTACTGATATTACTGATGTTACTGATATTACTACTCTACTGATGTTACTGATGTTACTGATGTTACCGATGTTACTGATATTACTGCTCTACTGATATTACTGATGTTACTGATGTTACTGATGTTACTGATGTTACTACTCTACTGATGTTACTGATGTTACTGATGTTACTGATGTTACTGATATTACTGCTTGGTCCGCTTGGTGAAATAATCAGAAATTTTAAAAATGTGTCTTATCACTTTTATGCTGATGACATTCAGTTGTACTGCTCTTTTAATGATTCTGAGTTTGAAAAATTAACGGATTTATTGGAATGTCTATCATGCATTAAGTCTTGGTTATATAACAATTTTCTACAACTGAATACAAAAAAGACTGAAACTATGATCATTGCTCCAGAACAAAAAATATCGCAAATTAAACAACACCTCTGTTCCTTGGACTCCTCTGTCCAGACGAGCCTAAGAAACCTTGGTGTTCTGTTTGACCAATCGATGTCCCTGGATGGTCATTCTAGACAGCTGGTCAGAAACTGTTTTTATCAATTGAGAAATATCTCTAAATTAAGAACAATACTGCCCAAAACTAACATGGAGATGATCATTCATGCTTTTATTTCTTCACGGTTAGATTATTGTAATTCTCTTTTTACTTGTTTTAACAATTGTTCTCTGAGGCGTCTTCAACTGGTTCAAAATGCCGCAGCCAGGCTTTTAACAGGAACAAACAGAAGGGCACACATTACTCCTATTTTATTTACTCTCCACTGGCTACCGGTAAAATACAGAATTGATTTTAAAATTTTAATTTTAACTTTTAAAGCACTACATGGACAGACGCCTCAATACATCACTGACATGTTGACCCCTTACTCTTCGTCTCGTATTCTTCGCTCCTCAGGTCAGAATCTCCTGATGGTACCTAAAACCCGCCTTAAAACTAGGGGAGATCGTTCCTTCCAGGCGACTGCTCCAAAATTGTGGAATGCCCTGCCCTTGTCGTTGCGTGTGGCCGATTCTATTGTTTCTTTTAAAAAGCAGCTGAAGACACTACTATTTAGACAAGCTTTTAATTGATTGTGCTTTTATGTTTTATGTTTTTATGTTAGTATGATGTTTTTTAAATGGTATACTTGCTACTTGTAAAGCACTCTGTGATTCTTTCTGTGATGGGTGCTATATAAATAAAGTTTATTATTATTATTATTATTACTGATGTTACTGCTCTACTGATATTACTGATGTTACAGATGTTACTGATGTTACTGATGTTACTGATGTTACTGATGTTACTGCTCTACTGATATTACTAATATTACTGCTCTAATGATGTTAATGATATTACTGATGTTACTGATGTTACTGATGTTACTGCTCTACTGATATTACTAATATTACTGCTCTAATGATATTACTGATGTTACTGATGTTACTGATGTTAGTGATGTTACTGATGTTACTGATGTTACTAATATTACTGATGTTACTGATGTTCCTGATGTTACTGATATTACTGATGTTACTGCTCTACTGATATTACTGATGTTACTGATAATTCTGATATTACTGATGTAACTAATATTACTGATGTTACTGATGTTACTGATGTTACTGATGTTACTGATATTACTGATGTTACTGATGTTACTGATATTACTAATATTACTGCTCTAATGATGTTACTGATATTACTAATATTACTGCTCTAATGATGTTACTGATATTACTGATATTACTGATGTTACTGATATTACTGATGTTACTGATATTACTGATGTTACTGATGTTACTAATATTGCTGATGTTACTTATGTTCTTGATGTTACTTATGTTACTGATGTTACTGATATTTCTGATGTTACTGATGTTACTGCTCTACTGATATTACTAATATTACTGCTCTTATGATGTTTTTGATATTGCTGATGTTACTGATGTTACTGATATTACTGATGTTACTGATGTTACTGATGTTACTGATGTTACTGATGTTACTGATGATTCTGATGTTACTGATGTTACTGCTCTACTGATATTACTGATGTTACTGATATTACTACTCTACTGATGTTACTACTCTACTGATGTTACTGATGTTACTGATGTTACAGATGTTACAGATGTTACTGATGTTACTGATGTTACTGATGTTACTGATGTTACTACTCTACTGATGTTACAGATGTTACTGATGTTACTACTCTACTGATGTTACTGATGTTACTGATATTACTGATGTTACTGATGTTACTGATGATTCTGATGTTACTGATGTTACTGATGATTCTGATGTTACTGATGTCACTGATGTTACTGATGTTACTGATGTTACTGATGTTACTGCTCTACTGATATTACTGATGTTACTGATATTACTACTCTACTGATGTTACTACTCTACTGATGTTACAGATGTTACTGATGTTACTACTCTACTGATGTTACTGATGTTACTGATATTACTGATGTTACTGATATTACTGATGTTACTGATGTTACTGATGATTCTGATGTTACTGATGTTACTGATGATTCTGATGTTACTGATGTCACTGATGTTACTGATGTTACTGATGTTACTGATGTTACTGCTCTACTGATATTACTGATGTTACTGATATTACTACTCTACTGATGTTACTGATGTTACTGATGTTACCGATGTTACTGATATTACTGCTCTACTGATATTACTGATGTTACTGATGTTACTGATGTTACTGATGTTACTACTCTACTGATGTTACTGATGTTACTGATGTTACTGATGTTACTGATATTACTGCTTGGTCCGCTTGGTGAAATAATCAGAAATTTTAAAAATGTGTCTTATCACTTTTATGCTGATGACATTCAGTTGTACTGCTCTTTTAATGATTCTGAGTTTGAAAAATTAACGGATTTATTGGAATGTCTATCATGCATTAAGTCTTGGTTATATAACAATTTTCTACAACTGAATACAAAAAAGACTGAAACTATGATCATTGCTCCAGAACAAAAAATATCGCAAATTAAACAACACCTCTGTTCCTTGGACTCCTCTGTCCAGACGAGCCTAAGAAACCTTGGTGTTCTGTTTGACCAATCGATGTCCCTGGATGGTCATTCTAGACAGCTGGTCAGAAACTGTTTTTATCAATTGAGAAATATCTCTAAATTAAGAACAATACTGCCCAAAACTAACATGGAGATGATCATTCATGCTTTTATTTCTTCACGGTTAGATTATTGTAATTCTCTTTTTACTTGTTTTAACAATTGTTCTCTGAGGCGTCTTCAACTGGTTCAAAATGCCGCAGCCAGGCTTTTAACAGGAACAAACAGAAGGGCACACATTACTCCTATTTTATTTACTCTCCACTGGCTACCGGTAAAATACAGAATTGATTTTAAAATTTTAATTTTAACTTTTAAAGCACTACATGGACAGACGCCTCAATACATCACTGACATGTTGACCCCTTACTCTTCGTCTCGTATTCTTCGCTCCTCAGGTCAGAATCTCCTGATGGTACCTAAAACCCGCCTTAAAACTAGGGGAGATCGTTCCTTCCAGGCGACTGCTCCAAAATTGTGGAATGCCCTGCCCTTGTCGTTGCGTGTGGCCGATTCTATTGTTTCTTTTAAAAAGCAGCTGAAGACACTACTATTTAGACAAGCTTTTAATTGATTGTGCTTTTATGTTTTATGTTTTTATGTTAGTATGATGTTTTTTAAATGGTATACTTGCTACTTGTAAAGCACTCTGTGATTCTTTCTGTGATGGGTGCTATATAAATAAAGTTTATTATTATTATTATTATTACTGATGTTACTGCTCTACTGATATTACTGATGTTACAGATGTTACTGATGTTACTGATGTTACTGATGTTACTGATGTTACTGCTCTACTGATATTACTAATATTACTGCTCTAATGATGTTAATGATATTACTGATGTTACTGATGTTACTGATGTTACTGCTCTACTGATATTACTAATATTACTGCTCTAATGATATTACTGATTTTACTGATGTTACTGATGTTAGTGATGTTACTGATGTTACTGATGTTACTAATATTACTGATGTTACTGATGTTCCTGATGTTACTGATATTACTGATGTTACTGCTCTACTGAAATTACTGATGTTACTGATAATTCTGATATTACTGATGTAACTAATATTACTGATGTTACTGATGTTACTGATGTTACTGATATTACTGATGTTACTGATGTTACTGATATTACTAATATTACTGCTCTAATGATGTTACTGATATTACTAATATTACTGCTCTAATGATGTTACTGATATTACTGATATTACTGATGTTACTGATATTACTGATGTTACTGATATTACTGATGTTACTGATGTTACTAATATTGCTGATGTTACTGATGTTCTTGATGTTACTTATGTTACTGATGTTAATGATATTTCTGATGTTACTGATGTTACTGCTCTACTGATATTACTAATATTACTGCTCTTATGATGTTTTTGATATTGCTGATGTTACTGATGTTACTGATATTACTGATGTTACTGATGTTACTGATGTTACTGCTCTACTGATATTACTAATATTACTGCTCTAATGATATTACTGATGTTACTGATGTTACTGATGTTAGTGATGTTAGTGATGTTAGTGATGTTACTGATGTTACTGATGTTACTAATATTACTGATGTTACTGATGTTCCTGATGTTACTGATATTACTGATGTTACTGCTCTACTGATATTACTGATGTTACTGATAATTCTGATATTACTGATGTAACTAATATTACTGATGTTACTGATGTTACTGAAATTACTGATGTTACTGATATTACTGATGTTACTGATGTTACTGATGTTACTATTATTACTGATGTTACTGATGTTACTAATATTACTGATGTTACTGATGTTACTGATGTTACTGCTGTACTGATATTACTGATTTTACTGATATTACTGATGTTACTGATATTACTGATGTTACTGATATTACTGATGTTACTAATATTACTGCTCTAATGATGTTACTGATATTACTAATATTACTGCTCTAATGATGTTACTGATATTACTGATATTACTGATGTTACTGATGTTACTGATGTTACTGATGTTACTAATATTACTGATGTTACTGATGTTCTTGATGTTACTTATGTTACTGATGTTACTGATATTTCTGATGTTACTGATGTAACTAATATTACTGATGTTACTGATGTTACTGATATTACTGATGTTACTGATGTTACGGATGTTACTGATGTTACTAATATTACTGATGTTACTGATGTTACTGATGTTACTGCTCTACTGATATTACTGATGTTACTGATGTTACTGATATTTCTGATGTTACTGATGTAACTAATATTACTGATGTTACTGATGTTACTGATGTTACTGCTCTACTGATGTTACTGATGTTACTGCTCTACTGATGTTACTGATGTTACTGATATTACTGATGTTACTGATAATACTGATAATACTGATATTACTGATATTACTGATATTACTGATGATACTGACGTTACTGACGTTACTGATAATACTGATGTTACTGATGTTACTGATGTTACTGATGTTACTGATGTTACTGATGTTACTGATGTTACTGATGTTACTGCTCTACTGATATTACTGATGTTACTGATGTTACTGATGTTACTGATGTTACTAATATTACTGATGTTACTGATGTTCTTGATGTTACTTATGTTACTGATGTTACTGATATTTCTGATGTTACTGATGTAACTAATATTACTGATGTTACTGATGTTACTGATGTTACTGATATTACTGATGTTACTGATATTACGGATGTTACTGATGTTACTAATATTACTGATGTTACTGATGTTACTGCTCTACTGATGTTACTGATGTTACTGCTCTACTGATATTACTGATGTTACTGATGTTACTGATGTTACTGATATTACTGATAATACTGATAATACTGATGTTACTGATGTTACTGATATTACTGATGTTACTGATGTTACTGACGTTACTGACGTTACTGATAATACTGATGTTACTGATGTTACTGATGTTACTGATGTTACTAATATTACTGATGTTACTGATGTTACTGCTCTACTGATATTACTGATGTTACTGATGTTACTGATGTTACTGATGTTACTAATACTACTGATGTTACTGATGTTACTGATGTTACTGATGTTACTGCTCTGCTGATATTACTGATATTACTGATGTTACTGATGTTACTGACGTTACTGACGTTACTGATGTTACTGACGTTACTAATAATACTGATGTTACTGATGTTACTGATGTTACTGATGTTACTAAAATTACTGATGTTACTGATAATACTGATGTTACTGATGTTACTGCTCTACTGATATTACTGATATTACTGATGTTACGGATTTTACTGATGTTACTGATGTTACTGATATTACTAATATTACTGCTCTAATGATGTTAATGATATTACTGATGTTACTGATGTTACTGATATTACTGATGTTACTGATGTTGCTGATGTTACTGATATTACTGATGTTACTGATGTTACTGATGTTACTGCTCTACTGATATTACTAATATTACTGCTCTAATGATATTACTGATGTTACTGATGTTAGTGATGTTACTGATGTTACTGATGTTACTAATATTACTGATGTTACTGATGTTCCTGATCTTAATGATATTACTGCTCTACTGATATTACTGATGTTACTGATAATTCTGATATTACTGATGTAACTAATATTACTGATGTTACTGATGTTACTGCTCTACTGATATTACTGAAATTACTGATGCTACTGATATTACTGATGTTACTGATGTTACTAATATTACTGATGTTACTGCTCTACTGATATTACTGATGTTACTAATATTACTGATATTACTGATGTAACTAATATTACTGATGTTACTGATGTTACTGAAATTACTGATGCTACTGATATTACTGATGTTACTAATATTACTGATGTTACTGATGTTTCTGATGTTACTGATGTTACTAATATTACTGATGTTACTGATGTTACTGATGATACTGATGTTACTGATGTTACTGCTCTACTGATATTACTGATATTACTGAAATTACTGATGTTACTGATATTACTGATGTTACTGATATTACTGATGTTACTAATATTACTGCTCTAATGATGTTTCCGATATTACTAATATTACTGCTCTAATGATGTTACTGATATTACTGATATTACTGATGTTACTGATGTTACTGATATTACTGATGTTACTGATGTTACTGATGTTAGTAATATTACTGATGTTACTGATGTTCTTGATGTTACATATGTTACTGATGTTACTGATGTTACATATGTTACTAATGTTACTGATATTACTGATGTTACTGATGTTACTAATATTACTGATGTTACTGATGTTCTTGATGTTACATATGTTACTGATGTTACTGATATTTCTGATGTTACTGATGTAACTAATATTACTGATGTTACTGATGTTACTGATGTTACTGCTCTACTGATGTTACTGATGTTACTGATGTTACTGATGTCACTGATATTACTGATATTACTGATATTACTGATGTTACTGATATTACTGATAATACTGATAATACTGATAATACTGATGTTACTGATGTTACTGATGTTACTGACGTTACTGACGTTACTGCTCTACTGATATTACTGATATTACTGATGTTACTGATGTTACTGATGTTACTGATGTTACTGAGGTTACTGATGTTACTAATATTACCTATCTAATGATGTTACTGATGTTACTGCTCTACTGATATAACTAATATTACTGCTCTAATGATATTACTGATGTTACTGATGTTACTGATGTTACTGATGTTACTGATGTTACTAATATTACTGATGTTACTGATGTTCCTGATGTTACTGATATTACTGATGTTACTGCTCTACTGATATTACTGATGTTACTGATAATTCTGATATTACTGATGCAACTAATATTACTGATGTTACGGATGTTACTAAAATTACTGATGTTACTGATATTACTGATGTTACTGATTTTACTAATATTACAGATGTTACTGATGTTACTGATGTTGCTGATATTACTGATGTTACTGCTCTACTGATATTACTGATGTTACAGATGTTACTGATGTTACTGATGTTACTGATGTTACTGATGTTACTGTTCTACTGATATTACTAATATTACTGCTCTATTGATGTTAATGATATTACTGATGTTACTGATGTTACTGATGTTATTGATATTACTGATATTACTGATGTTACTGATATTACTGATGTTACTGATGTTACTGGTGTTACTGCTCTACTGATATTACTAATATTACTGCTCTAATGATATTACTGATGTTACTGATGTTACTGATGTTACTGATGTTAGTGATGTTAGTGATGTTACTGATGTTACTGATGTTCCTGATGTTACTGATATTACTGATGTTACTGCTCTACTGAAATGACTGATGTTACTGATAATTCTGATATTACTGATGTAACTAATATTACTGATGTTACTGATGTTACTGATGTTACTGAAATTACTGATGTTACTGATATTACTGATGTTACTGATGTTACTAATGTTACTAATGTTACTGATGTTAATGATATTACTGATGTTACTGCTCTACTGATATTACTGATATTACTGATATTACTGATGTTACTGATGTTACTGATGTTACTGATGTTACTGCTCTACTGATATTACTGATATTACTGATGTTACTGAAATTACTGATGTTACTGATGTTACTGATGTTACTAATGTTACTAATATTACTGATGTTACTGATGTTACTGATGTTACTGCTCTACTGATATTACTGATATTACTGATGTTACTGATATTACTGATGTTACTGATGTTACTGATGTTACTGATATTACTAATATTACTGCTCTAATGATGTTACTGATATTACTAATATTACTGCTCTAATGATGTTACTGATATTACTGATGTTACTGATATTACTGATGTTACTGATATTACTGATATTGCTGATGTTACTGATGTTACTGCTCTACTGATATTACTAATATTACTGCTCTATTGATGTTAATGATATTACTGATGTTACTGATGTTACTGATGTTACTGATGTTACTGATATTACTGATGTTACTGCTCTACTGATATTACTAATATTACTGCTCTAATGATATTACTGATGTTTAAGATGTTACTGATGTTACTGATGTTACTGATGTTAGTGATGTTACTGATGTTACTGATGTTACTAATATTACTGATGTTCCTGATGTTACTGATATTACTGATGTTACTGCTCTACTGAAATTACTGATAATTCTGATATTACTGATGTAACTAATATTACTGATGTTACTGATGTTACTGCTCTACTGATATTACTGCTCTACTGATATTACTGATATTACTGATATTACTGATGTTACTGATGTTACTGATATTACTGATGTTACTGATGTTACTGATGTTACTGATGTTACTGCTCTACTGATATTACTGATATTACTGATATTACTGATGTTACTGAAATTACTGATGTTACTGATGTTACTGATGTTACTGATGTTACTAATGTTACTAATATTACTGTTGTTACTGATGTTACTGCTCTACTGATATTACTGATATTACTGATATTACTGATGTTACTGATATTACTGATGTTACTGATGTTACTGATATTACTAATATTACTGCTCTAATGATGTTACTGATATTACTAATATTACTGCTCTAATGATGTTACTGATATTACTGATATTACTGATGTTACTGATATTACTGATATTGCTGATGTTACTGATGTTCTTGATGTTACTTATGTTACTGATGTTACTGATATTTCTGATGTTACTGATGTTACTGCTCTACTGATATTACTAATATTACTGCTCTAATGATGTTAATGATATTGCTGATGTTACTGATGTTACTGATATTACTGATGTTACTGATGTTACTGATATTACTGATGTTACTGATGTTACTGATGTTACTGCTCTACTGATATTACTAATATTACTGCTCTAATGATATTACTGATGTTACTGATGTTACTGATGTTAGTGATGTTAGTGATGTTACTGATGTTAGTGATGTTAGTGATGTTAGTGATGTTACTGATGTTACTGATTTACTAATATTACTGATGTTCCTGATGTTACTGATATTACTGATGTTACTGCTCTACTGATATTACTAATGTTACTGATAATTCTGATATTACTGATGTAACTAATATTACTGATGTTACTGATGTTACTGAAATTACTGATGTTACTGATATTACTGATGTTACTGATGTTACTATTATTACTGATGTTACTGATATTGCTGATGTTACTGATGTTACTGATATTACTGATATTACTGATGTTACTGATATTACTGATGTTACTGATGTTACTGATGTTACTGCTCTACTGATGTTACTGATGTTACTGCTCTACTGATATTACTAATATTACTGCTCTAATGATATTACTGATGTTACTGATGTTAGTGATGTTACTGATGTTACTGATGTTACTGATGTTAGTGATGTTAGTGATGTTACTGATGTTACTGATGTTACTAATATTACTGATGTTCCTGATGTTACTGATATTACTGATGTTACTGCTCTACTGATATTACTAATGTTACTGATAATTATGATATTACTGATGTAACTAATATTACTGATGTTACTGATGTTACTGAAATTACTGATGTTACTGATATTACTGATATTACTGATGTTACTGATGTTACTGATGTTACTATTATTACTGATGTTACTGATGTTACTGATGTTACTAATATTACTGATGTTACTGATGATACTGATGTTACTGATGTTACTGCTCTACTGATATTACTGATATTACTGATGTTACTGATGTTACTGATGTTACTGATGTTACTGATGTTATTGATATTACGGATGTTACTGATGTTACTAATATTACTGATGTTACTGATGTTACTGATGTTACTGCTCTACTGATATTACTGATGTTACTGATATTACTGATATTTCTGATGTTACTGATGTAACTAATATTACTGATGTTACTGATGTTACTGATGTTACTGCTCTACTGATGTTACTGATGTTACTGCTCTACTGATATTACTGATGTTACTGATGTTACTGATATTACTGATATTACTGATGTTACTGATATTACTGATAATACTGATAATACTGATGTTACTGATGTTACTGATATTACTGATGTTACTGATGTTACTGACGTTACTGACGTTACTGATAATACTGATGTTACTGATGTTACTGCTCTACTGAAATTACTGATGTTACTGATAATTCTGATATTACTGATGTTACTGATGTTACTGATATTACTGACGTTACTGACGTTACTGACGTTACTGACGTTACTGACGTTACTGACGTTACTAATAATACTGATGTTACTGATGTTACTGATGTTACTGATGTTACTAAAATTACTGATGTTACTGATAATACTGATGTTACTGATGTTACTGCTCTACTGATATTACTATTATTACTGATATTACTGATGTTACGGATTTTACTCATGTTACTGATAATACTGATGTTACTGATATTACTGATGTTACTGATATTACTGATGTTACTGATGTTACTGACGTTACTGACGTTACTGACAATACTGATAATACTGATGTTACTGATGTTACTGATGTTACTGATGTTACTGATAATACTGATGTTACTGATGTTACTGATGTTACTGATAATACTGATAATACTGATGTTACTGATAAAACTGATGTTACTGATGTTACTGATGTTACTGATGTTACTGATATCACTGACGTTACTGACGTTACTGATAATACTGACGTTACTAATAATACTGATGTTACTGACGTTACTGACGTTACTGACGTTACTTATAATACTGATGTTACTGATGTTACTGATGTTACTGATGTTACTTATGTTACTGATAATACTGATAACACTGATAACACTGATGTTACTAATGTTACTGATAATACTGATATTACTGATGTTACTGATGTTACTGATGTTGCTGATGTTGCTGATATCACTGACGTTACTGATGTTACTGATAATACTGATTTTACTGATGTTACTGATAATACTGATGTTACTGATAATACTGATGTTACCGATGTTACCGATGTTACTGATGTTACTGATGTTACTGATGTTACTGCTCTACTGATATTACTGATGTTACTGATGTTACTGATGATACTGATAATACTGATGTTACTGATGTTACTGATGTTACTGATGTTACTGATGTTACTGATTTTACTGATATTACTGATGTTACTGATGTTACTAATATTACTGATGTTACTGATGTTACTGATGTTACTGCTCTACTGATATTACTGATGTTACTGATATTTCTGATGTTACTGATGTAACTAATATTACTGATGTTACTGATGTTACTGCTCTACTGATGTTACTGATGTTACTGATGTTACTGCTCTACTTATATTACTGATGTTACTGATGTTAATGATGTTACTGATATTACTGATATTACTGATGTTACTGATATTACTGATAATACTGATAATACTGATGTTACTGATGTTACTGATGTTACTGATATTACTGATAATACTGATAATACTGATGTTACTGATATTACTGATGTTACTGATGTTACTGACGTTACTGACGTTAATGATAATACTGATAATACTGATGTTACTGATGTTACTTATGTTACTGATAATACTGATATTTCTGATGTTACTGATGTAACTAATATTACTGATGTTACTGATGTTACTGATGTTACTGCTCTACTGATGTTACTGATGTTACTGATGTTACTGCTCTACTTATATTACTGATATTACTGATGTTACTGATATTACTGATATTACTGATATTACTGATGTTACTGATATTACTGATAATACTGATAATACTGATGTTACTGATGTTACTGATATTACTGATAATACTGATAATACTGATATTACTGATGTTACTGATGTTACTGATATTACTGATGTTACTGATGTTACTGATGTTACTGACGTTACTGACGTTAATGATAATACTGATAATACTGATGTTACTGATGTTACTGATAATACTGATGTTATTGATGTTACTGATGTTATTGATGTTACTGATGTTACTGATGTTACTGATGTTACTGATAATACTGATGTTACTGATGTTACTGATGTTACTGATAATACTGATGATACTGATGTTACTGATGTTACTGATATTTCTGATGTTACTGATGTAACTAATGTTACTGATGTTACTGATGTTACTGATGTTACTGATATTACTGATGTTACTGATGTTACTAATATTACTGATGTTTCTGATGTTACTGATGTTACTGCTCTACTGATATTACTGATGTTACTGATATTTCTGATGTTACTGATGTTACTGATGTAACTAATATTACTGATGTTACTGATGTTACTGATGTTACTGCTCTACTGATGTTACTGATGTTACTGATGTTACTGCTCTACTTATATTACTGATGTTACTGATGTTAATGATGTTACTGATATTACTGATATTACTGATATTACTGATGTTACTGATATTACTGATAATACTGATAATACTGATGTTACTGATGTTACTGATATTATTGATAATACTGATATTACTGATGTTACTGATATTACTGATGTTACTGATGTTACTGACGTTACTGACGTTAATGATAATACTGATAATACTGATGTTACTGATGTTACTTATGTTACTGATAATACTGATATTTCTGATGTTACTGATGTAACTAATATTTTCTGATGTTACTGATGTTACTGATGTTACTGCTCTACTGATGTTACTGATGTTACTGATGTTACTGCTCTACTTATATTACTGATATTACTGATGTTAATGATGTTACTGATATTACTGATAATACTGATAATACTGATGTTACTGATGTTACTGATATTACTGATAATACTGATAATACTGATATTACTGATATTACTGATGTTACTGACGTTACTGACATTAATGACGTTAATGATAATACTGATAATACTGATGTTACTGATGTTACTTATGTTACTGATAATACTGATGTTACTGATGTTATTGATGTTACTGATGTTACTGATGTTACTGATAATACTGATGTTACTGATGTTACTGATGTTACTGATGTTACTGATGTTACTGATATCACTGACGTTACTGATGTTACTGATAATACTGATGTTACTGACGTTACTGAAGTTACTGACGTTACTGAAGTTACTGACGTTACTGACGTTACTGATAATACTGATGTTACTGATGTTACTGATGTTACTGATGTTACTGATGTTACTGATGTTACTGATAATACTGATGTTACTGATGTTACTGATAATACTGATAACACTGATGTTACTGATGTTACTGATAATACTGATGTTACTGATGTTGCTGATGTTGCTGATATCACTGACGTTACTGATGTTACTGATAATACTGATGTTACTTATGTTACTGATAATACTGATGTTACTGATGTTACTGATAATACTGTTGTTACTGATATTACTGATGTTACTGATGTTACCGATGTTACCGATGTTACTGACGTTACTGAAGTTACTGACGTTACTGACGTTACTGATAATACTGATGTTACTGATGTTACTGATGTTACTGATGTTACTGATAATACTGATGTTACTGATGTTACTGATGTTACTGATAATACTGATAACACTGATGTTACTGATGTTACTGATGTTACTGATGTTGCTGATGTTGCTGATATCACTGACGTTACTGATGTTACTGATAATACTGATGTTACTTATGTTACTGATAATACTGATGTTACTGATGTTACTGATAATACTGATGTTACTGATATTACTGATGTTACCGATGTTACCGATGTTACCGATGTTACCGATGTTACCGATGTTACCGATAATACTGATAATACTGATGTTACTGATGTTACTGATGTTACTGATGTTACTGATGTTACTGATGTTACTGATGTTACTGAAAATACTGATAATACTGATGTTACTGATGTTACTGATGTTACTGATGTTACTGATGTTACTGATCTTACTGATGTTACTGATGTTACTGATATTACTGATGTTACTGATGTAACTGATTTTAATGATGTTACTGATGTTACTGATGTTACTGATGTTACTGATATTACTACTCTACTGATATTACTACTCTACTGATATTACTACTCTACTGATTTACTGATGTTACTGATATTACTGATGTTACTGATGTTACTGATATTACTGCTCTACTGATGTTACTGATGTTACTGATGTTACTGCTATTACTGATATTACTGATATTACTGATATTACTGCTCTACTGATCTTACTGATATTACAGATGTTATGATGTTATGATGTTATGATGTTACTGATGTTACTAATGTTACTGATGTTACTAAAAATACTGATGTTACTGATGTTACTGATATTAATGATGTTACTGATGTTACTGATGTTACTGATATTACTGCTCTACTGATGTTAATGATATTACTGATGTTACTGATATTACTGATGTTACTGATATTACTGATATTACTTCTATACTGATGTTAATGATGTTACTGATGTTACTGATGTTACTAATATTACTGATATTACTGCTCTACTGATATTACTGATTTTACTGATGTTACTGATATTACTGATATTACTGCTCTACTGATGTTACTGATGTTACTGATGATACTGATGTTACTGATGTTACTAATATTACTGATATTACTGCTCTACTGATATTACTGCTCTACTGATGTTACTGATGTTACTGATATTACTGATATTACTGATGTTACTGATGTTAATTATATTACTGATGTTACTGATGTTACTGATGTTACTGATGTTACTGATGTTACTGAAAAAACTGACGTTACTGAAGTTACTGACGTTACTGACGTTACTGATATTACTGATTTTACTGATATTACTGATATTACTGCTCTACTGATTTTACTGATATTTTCTGATGTTACTGATGTTACTGATGGTACTGATGGTACTGATGTTACTGATGTTACTGATGTTACTGATGTTACAGATATGACTGATGGTACTGATATTACTGCTCTACTGATGTTACTGATGTTACTGATATTACTGCATTACTGATGTTACTGATGTTACTGATGTTACATATATTACTGATGTTACTGATGTTACAGATATTACTGATGTTACTGATATTACTGCTCTACTGATGTTACTGATGTTACTGATGTTACTCTTATTACTGATATTACTGATATTACTGCTCTACTGATATTACTGATATTACTGATGTTACTGATGTTACTGATATTACTGATGTTACGGATATTACTGATGTTACTGATATTACTGCTCTACTGATATTACTGATGTTACTGATGTTACTGATGTTACTGATGTTACTGCTCTACTGATGTTACTGATGTTACTGATGTTACTGCTATTACTGATGTTACTAATATTACTGATATTACTGCTCTACTGATATTACTGATTTTATTGATGTTACTGATATTACTGATATTACTGATATTACTGCTCTACTGATGATACTGATTTTACGGATGTTACTGATATTACTGATGTTACTGATGTATCTGATGTTACTGATGTTACTGATGTTACTGATGTTACTACTCTTCTGATGTTACTTATGTTACTGATGTTACTGATGTTACTACTCTACTGATGTTACTGATGTTACTGATGTTACTGACGTTACTGATGTTACTACTCTACTGATGTTACTGATGTTACTACTCTTCTGATGTTACTGATGTTACTACTCTACTGATGTTACTTATGTTACTTATGTTACTGATGTTACTGATGTGACTACTCTTCTGATGTTACTGATGTTACTGATGTTACTATTCTACTGATGTTACTGATGTTACTGATGTTACTACTCTTCTGATGTTACTGATGTTACTGATGTTACTACTCTACTGATGTTACTGATGTTACTACTCTACTGATGTTACTGATGTTACTGATGTTACTACTCTTCTGATGTTACTGATGTTACTACTCTACTGATGTTACTGATGTTACTGATGTTACTACTCTACTGATGTTACTTATGTTACTGATGTTACTGATATTACTGATGTTACTACTCTACTGATGTTACTGATGTTACTACTCTACTGATGTTACTGATGTTACTGATGTTACTACTCTACTGATGTTACTGATGTTACTACTCTTCTGATGTTACTGATGTTACTGATGTTACTACTCTACTGATGTTACTGATGTTACTGATGTTACTACTCTACTGATGTTACTGATGTTACTACTCTTCTGATGTTACTGATGTTACTACTCTACTGATGTTACTGATGTTACTGATGTTACTTCTCTACTGATGTTACTGATGTTACTGATGTTACTGATGTTACTTCTCTACTGATGTTACTGATGTTACTGATGTTACTACTCTACGGATGTTACTGATGTTACTGATGTTACTACTCTACTGATGTTACTGATGTTACTACTCTACGGATGTTACTGATGTTACTGATGTTACTACTCTACTGATGTTACTGATGTTACTACTATTCTGATGTTACTGATGTTACTGATGTTACTGATGTTACTACTCTTCTGATGTTACTGATGTTACTTATGTTTCTGATGAATACAGTTATAGGGCAGACTATGGTTTAGTTGACACTTTTATCCAGTGTTAAGTGCCTTGCTCAAGGAAACATTGACATATGTTTCACCTGGTTGGCTCCGGCATTCAAACCAGCAACCTTTCGGTTACTGTCCCAATGTTCTTAACAGCCAATGTGAAGATATGTAACCTAGAAATCTGGATATGTAGGCTGATAATAGGCCTATGAATAACAAACCCCTCTCAGACCAAGCAGCACAACAATAGATGGAAAGCATTAGGAAGTGTAATATTGAAGCATTGTCCGTTCAGATGTCTGCTTTCCCCCTGAACCATACATCACTACAGGATGATTTCCTCTGCATGATGAACTCGTTCCCATAGAGATAAACTACAGGATGATTTCCTCTGCATGATGAACTCGTTCCCATAGAGATAAACTAATGAATGTGTTCGTCCCAAATAGCACCCTATTCTATAAGTCCCATAGCTCTGGTGAAACGTCATTCTCTATGTATTGAATCGAAAGCCAGCCCTCAGTCTTCTTCTCAGCTCTGTTACGTCTTCTCTGTATTAATGAGAGTGGAGATCCTTGGAGGAGCATCATCGTAAAACAGGTACAGTAGAAAGCCAGCCCTCAGTCTTCTTCTCAACTCAGAACCATAATGAAACAGGAAGCTGACATATTCATAATGAAACTGGAAGCTGACAGAACCAAAATGAAACAAGAAGCTGATAGAACCATAATGAAACAGGAAGCTGACAGAACCATAATGAAACAACAAGCTGACAGAATCATAATGAAACAGGAAGCTGATAGAACCATAATGAAACAGGAAGCTGACAGAACCATAATGAAACAACAAGCTGACAGAATCATAATGAAACAGGAAGCTGACAGAACCATAATGAAACAGGAAGCTGACAGAACCATAATGAAACAACAAGCCGACAGACCATAATGAAACAGGAAGCTGACAGACCATAATGAAACAGGAAGCTGACAGAAGCATAATGAAACAGGAAGCTGACAGAAGCATAATGAAACAGGAAGCTGACATAAGCATAATGAAACAGGAAGCTGACAGAAGCATAATGAAACAGGAAGCTGACAGAAGCATAATGAAACAGGAAGCTGACAGAAGCATAATGAAACAGGAAGCTGACAGAAGCATAATGAAACAGGAAGCTGACATAAGCATAATGAAACAGGAAGCTGACAGAAGCATAATGAAACAGGAAGCTGACAGAAGCATAATGAAACAGGAAGCTGACAGAAGCATAATGAAACAGGAAGCTGACAGAACCATAATGAAACAGGAAGCTGACAGAAGCATAATGAAACAGGAAGCTGACAGAAGCATAATGAAACTGGAAGCTGACAGACCATAATGAAACAGGAAGCTGACAGAAGCATAATGAAACAGGAAGCTGACAGAAGCATAATGAAACAGGAAGCTGACAGAAGCATAATGAAACAGGAAGCTGACAGAAGCATAATGAAACAGTAAGCTGACAGAAGCATAATGAAACAGGAAGCTGACAGAAGCATAATGAAACAGTAAGCTGACAGAAGCATAATGAAACAGGAAGCTGACAGAAGCATAATGAAACAGTAAGCTGACAGAAGCATAATGAAACAGGAAGCTGACAGAAGCATACTGTAGCTCTGACAACCACCACCGTGACCTCATCAACCTGACTTACACAGAGCAGAATTATATTTATGTTAGCTAGCTGCTAAGGCTATCCAACACTCAAACTCTTCAGAGTCAAGGTAAGCTTTGATTCATTTATTGCCACTGGGGCCTTCAAGTGTAACTGGGAATTGCTTGCAGGTCCATCTTTTCACTAGCTGGGGATCGTCCCAAATGGCACTCTATTCCCTATATAGTGCCCTACTTTGAACTATAACATAATGCACTGTAAAGAAAATAGGGTGCAATGTGGAACTCAATCCATTTTTACACTAGCTAGAACATCTCTCTGTGTATCTCCAGCTCTCCATCTCCCTGACATCATGGTCTGACGCCTGGACTCTCTGATCTGAGCACGCTACATAGACTAAAGTCTAAATTCAGGTTAACACGACCTAGGCTATATTCTATATTCAGATTAGGACTACATATACTATAGTATATATTCAGATTAGGACGACCTAGGCTATATTCTATATTCAGACTAGGACTACCTAGGCTACAGTCTATATTCATATTAGGACTACATATACTATAGTCTATATTCAGATTAGGACGACCTAGGCTATATTCTGTATTCAGATTAGGACTACATATACTATAGTATATATTCAGATTAGGACGACCTAGGCTATATTCTATATTCAGATTAGGACTACATATACTATAGTATATATTCAGATTAGGACGACCTAGGCTATATTCTATATTCAGACTAGGACTACCTAGGCTATAGTCTATATTCAGATTAGGACTACATATACTATAGTATATATTCAGATTAGGATGAGCTAGACTATATTCTGTATTCAGATTAGGACTACATATACTATAGTATATATTCAGATTAGGACGACCTAGGCTATATTCTATATTCAGATTAGGACTACATATACTATAGTATATATTCAGATTAGGACGACCTAGGCTATATTCTATATTCAGATTAGGACTACATATACTATAGTATATATTCAGATTAGGACTACATATACTATAGTATATATTCAGGTTAAGACGACCTAGACTATAGACTATATTCAGATTAGTACTACCTAGACTATAGACTATATTCAGATTAGTACTACCTATACTATAGTCTATATTCAGATTCGGACTACCTAGTCCGAATCCCCCCCTCTCTCCTCCACCCTTCCTCCCCCTTCCTCTCTCCTCCCTCTAATTTTCCCCCTCCCTCCCTCTCTGTCCCCTCTCATGGTTCCAGCACAGCGTAGCTCTGACGCAGGTTGTGACAGTCTCTCCCTGTCTGTGGGATAGAGACCATGCTACATTAATCAAGGCACTTAGCCACACCCACCACTTAGCCACACCCACCACTTAGCCACACCCACCACTTATCTCTCTCTCTCTCTCTCTCGCTCTCTCTCTCTCTCTCTCTCTCGTCCCAAACCCACATTCCCAAATATCCACATTTTCATTCTAACAATTCTCCATAACCAAACCCCATGCATCCTCTCCCCTGTGTCAAACCCATGTAAATAAAGCCATATAAATAAAGCCATTTAAATAAAGCCATTTAAATAAAACCATATAAAGCCATACAAATAAACCCATATTAATAAAGCCATATAAATAAAGCCATATAAATAAACCCATATGAATAAACCCATATAAATAAATTCATACCCGTCACTTCCTCCTTCACACAACAGCAGCAGCCAGACTCAGAAAGACCAATTCAGCCGTTCTTCTCTCCATTTTGATTTGTGATATTAAGTGGCTGTCAGCTAGTTTAAAGGAAGGCCGTTAATGTCAGCGATATGAAATCTTTTGGCAGATATAGACAGGAGAGGAAATCAAACCGTATATCATTCTACACCTTCACAACAATATATACTCTAAACACTCCTTACACCCTGTATTCACTGTTTCAAGCTAAGGTGTGTGTGTGTGTGTGTGTGTGTGTGTGTGTGTGTGTGTGTGTGTGTGTGTGTGTGTGTGTGTGTGTGTGTGTGTGTGTGTGTGTGTGTGTGTGTGTGTGTGTGTGTGTGTGTGTGTGTGTGTAGCTGTGTTACTGTCTGTAGTGTGAACAACACTAGGTAGATGTAGTGTGAACAGCACCAGGTAGATGTAGTGTGAACAGCACTAGGTAGATGTAGTGTGAACAGCACTAGGTAGATGTAGTGTGAACAGCACCAGGTAGATGTAGTGTGAACAGCACCAGGTAGATGTAGTGTGAACAGCACTAGGTAGATGTAGTGTGAACAGCACCAGGTAGATGTAGTGTGAACAGCACTAGGTAGATGTAGTGTGAACAGCACTAGGTAGATGTAGTGTGAACAGCACTAGGTAGATGTAGTGTGAACAGCACTAGGTAGATGTAGTGTGAACAGCACTAGGTAGATGTAGTGTGAACAGCACCAGGTAGATGTAGTGTGAACAGCACTAGGTAGATGTAGTGTGAACAGCACTAGGTAGATGTAGTGTGAACAGCACTAGGTAGATGTAGTGTGAACAGCACTAGGTAGATGTAGTGTGAACAGCACCAGGTAGATGTAGTGTGAACAGCACCAGGTAGATAACATTATGGACAGAATCCATATGGACCCTGGTCAAATGAACTACACAGGGGGAGGATACATCAACAGTACAGCCCTTCAGGATGACAGATGTACACCAACCTGTACACAAGGTTATAAACAGCCCCACGTCCCAGACGATCTCACTCTCAGAGGTCATGTTCTTACAGCATGAGCAGACCAGCTGGCCAGCATCTCAGAGGTCATGTTCTTACAGCATGAGCAGACCAGCTGGCCAGCATCTCAGAGGTCATGTTCTTACAACATGAGCAGACCAGCTGGCCAGCATCTCAGAGGTCATGTTCTTACAACATGAGCAGACCAGCTGGCCAGCATCTCAGAGGTCATGTTCTTACAACATGAGCAGACCAGCTGGCCAGCATCTCAGAGGTCATGTTCTTACAGCATGAGCAGACCAGCTGGCCAGCATCTCAGAGGTCATGTTCTTACAGCATGAGCAGACCAGCTGGCCAGCATCTCAGAGGTCATTTTCCTTGTCTTTAATCCCCACATCTCAAGATGACTACCATCATTCCTATTCCCAGTGGTGGAAAAAGTACTCTGTTTTCATACTTGAGTAAAAGTAAAGATATTTTAATAGAAAATGACTCCAGTAAAAGTGAAAGTCACCCAGTAAAATACTACTTGAGTAAAAGCCTGGTTTTAAATGTACTTAATTACAGTGGTGGAAAAAGTACTAAATTGTCATACTTGAGTAAAATTAATAGTAAATACTATACATAAAATTCCTTATATTAAGCAAACCAGACGACACACCAACACTCAGACATCATTTAATAACACTGTATTAGTGTTTAGTGAGTCAGCCAGAGAAACACTCCAACACTCAGACATCATTTACTAACACAGTATTAGTGTTTAGTGAGTCAGCCAGAGAAACACTCCAACACTCAGATATCATTTACTAACACAGTATTAGTGTTTAGTGAGTCAGCCAGAGAAACACTCCAACACTCAGATATAATTTACTAACACAGTATTAGTGTTTAGTGAGTCAGCCAGAGAAACACTCCAACACTCAGACATCATTTACTAACACAGTATTAGTGTTTAGTGAGTCAGCCAGAGAAACACTCCAACACTCAGACATCATTTACTAACACAGTATTAGTGTTTAGTGAGTCAGCCAGAGAAACACTCCAACACTCAGACATCATTTACTAACACAGTATTAGTGTTTAGTGAGTCAGCCAGAGGCACACTCCAACACTCAGACATCATTTAATAACACTGTATTAGTGTTTAGTGAGTCAGCCAGAGAAACACTCCAACACTCAGACATCATTTACTAACACAGTATTAGTGTTTAGTGAGTCAGCCAGAGAAACACTCCAACACTCAGACATCATTTACTAACACAGTATTAGTGTTTAGTGAGTCAGCCAGAGAAACACTCCAACACTCAGACATCATTTACTAACACAGTATTAGTGTTTAGTGAGTCAGCCAGAGAAACACTCCAACACTCAGACATCATTTACTAACCACAGATGGTAGAGAGAGAGAGAGAGAGAGAGAGAGAGAGAGAGTTAGAGAGATGATTTTCCAGACAAATTCCAGATCCCAGGGAATAAAACCAAAGTTCTCAATTGGTGCAAAACATATAGAGTATTGCACACAATACAACTATTTAGGTTTAAAAATAAGTTCGACTGGACACCTAAATAATGCAGTGAATGAACTGAGAGACAAAGCACGCAGGGCATTCTACGCCATTAAAAAACAAATCCAAATTGAAATACCTATTACAATTTGGCAAAAACTAATTAAATGTGTGATTGAACCAATCGCACTCTATGGCAGCGAGGTGTGGGGTCCACTTACAAAACAAGATTTTACCCACTGGGACAGACATCCCATTGAGACCTTGCACGCGGAACTTTGTAAGATTCTCCTACATGTCCAGAGGAAAACTACAAACAATGCATGCAGGGCAGAATTAGGCCGATATCCACTAATATTAAAAACTCAAAAAAGAGCAATTAAGTTTTGGAAACACCTAAAACACAGTGACCCCCTCTCATATCATTACCAAGCCCTGCAATACCAAGAGTTGAGCAAAGATAAGAGTCCATTCATCCAACTTGTCCGGGGGCTGAGTTCACAAACTTGTTCCACTAACACACTGAAGCCTCAGGACCAGAACATCCAATCAATCAGAATTAACCAAATTACAAAACATCTAAAACAAAACTACATTACCTATTAGAAAACACAAACACAAGCACAAAGCAAAATGCAGTGCTATTTGGCCCTAACTCGACAGTACAGCATGGCAAACTATCTGACCATGGTGACTGATCAAAACCTCAGGAAAACCTTGACAAAGTACAGGCTTTATAAAGCGAGAGAGAGAGAGAGAGAGAGAGAGGGAGAGAGAGAGAGAGGGATAGAGAGAGACAGAGAGAGACAGAGAGAGAGAGAGAGAGAGAGAGACTAGATAGTTAATGCAGTTTTTGTATTCTGGTCATAGAGTTCTGTAATGGGATTCCCAACACATCATGCGTCTACACCTACATTGAAATGTGTCCACCATGTCCACATTGTGTTCTGTATCCCTACGCAGCTAACCTCTGTAACTAGCCAGCTAACCTCTGTAACTAGCCAGATAACCTCTGTAACTAGCCAGCTAAGCTCTGTAACTAGCCAGCTAACCTCTGTAACTAGCCAGCTAACCTCTGTAACTAGCCAGCTAAGCTCTGTAACTAGCCAGCTAAGCTCTGTAACTAGCCAGCTAACCTCTGTAACTAGCCAGCTGAGCTCTGTAACTAGCCAGCTAACTTCTGTAACTAGCCAGCTGAGCTCTGTAACTAGCCAGCTAACCTCTGTAACTAGCCAGCTAACCTCTGTAACTAGCCAGCTGAGCTCTGTAACTAGCCAGCTAACCTCTGTAACTAGCCAGCTAACCTCTGTAACTAGCCAGCTGAGCTCTGTAACTAGACAGCTAACCTCTGTAACTAGCCAGCTGAGCTCTTTAAATAACCAGCTAACCTCTGTAACCAGCCAGCTAACCTCTGTAACTAGCCAGCTAACCTCTGTAACCAGCCAGCTACCCTCTGTAACTAGCCAGCTAACCTCTGTAACCAGCCAGCTAACCTCTGTAACCAGCCAGCTACCCTCTGTAACTAGCCAGCTAACCTCTGTAACCAGCCAGCTAACCTCTGTAACCAGCCAGCTAACTTCTGTAACTAGCCAGCTAACCTCTGTAACCAGCCAGCTAACCTCTGTAACCAGCCAGCTAACCTCTGTAACTAGCCAGCTAACCTCTGTAACCAGCCAGCTAACCTCTGTAACCAGCCAGCTAACCTCTGTAACTAGCCAGCTAACCTCTGTAACCAGCCAGCTAACCTCTGTAACCAGCCAGCTAACCTCTGTAACTAGCCAGCTAACCTCTGTAACCAGCCAGCTAACCTCTGTAACTAGCCAGCTAACCTCTGTAACCAACCAGCTAACCTCTGTAACCAGCCAGCTAACCTCTGTAACCAGCCAGCTAACCTCTGTAACCAGCCAGCTAACCTCTGTAACTAGCCAGCTAACCTCTGTAACTAGCCAGCTAACCTCTGTAACCAGCCAGCTAACCTCTGTAACCAGCCAGCTAACCTCTGTAACCAGCCAGCTAACCTCTGTAACTAGCCAGCTAACCTCTGTAACTAGCCAGCTAACCTATGTAACCAGCCAGCTAACCTCTGTAACCAGCCAGCTAACCTCTGTAACCAGCCAGCTAACCTCTGTAACTAGCCAGCTAACCTCTGTAACTAGCCAGCTAACCTCTGTAACCAGCCAGCTAACCTCTGTAACCAGCCAGCTAACCTCTGTAACTAGCCAGCTAACCTCTGTAACTAGCCAGCTAACCTCTGTAACTAGCCAGCAAGCTAGCAAACAGTCCTAAAGGGATTGCAAACGGGTTAGTGTCAAGTGTAGACATGATCAGATAGAGAGAGGGGGGGGGGGCTTGGGGGGGGAGAACAAGGTCAACGAAGAGGGTGAACATCTGTTTTTTATAACTTTATGTAGAGAGGAAGAGAGAGAGGGAGAAGAGGAAGAGAGAGATGGGATAAGAGGAAGAGAGAGATGGGAGAAGAGAGAGATGGGAGAAGAGGAAGAGAGAGATGGGATAAGAGGAAGAGAGAGATGGGAGAAGAGGAAGAGAGAGATGGGAGAAGAGGAAGAGAGAGATGGGAGAAGAGGAAGAGAGAGATGGGAGAAGAGGAAGAGAGAGATGGGAGAAGAGGAAGAGAGACAGGGAGAAGAGGAAGAGAGAGATGGGAGAAGAGAAAGAGAGAGATGGGAGAAGAGGAAGAGAGACAGGGAGAAGAGGAAGATAGAGATGGGAGAAGAGGAAGATAGAGATGGGAGAAGAGGAAGAGAGAGATGGGAGAAGAGGAAGAGAGAGATGGGAGAAGAGGAAGAGAGAGATGGGAGAAGAGGAAGAGAGAGATGGGAGAAGAGGAAGAGAGACAGGGAGAAGAGGAAGAGAGAGATGGGAGAAGAGGAAGAGAGACAGGGAGAAGAGGAAGAGAGAGATGGGAGAAGAGGAAGAGAGAGATGGGAGAAGAGGAAGAGAGACAGGGAGAAGAGGAAGATAGAGATGGGAGAAGAGGAAGATAGAGATGGGAGAAGAGGAAGAGAGAGATGGGAGAAGAGGAAGAGAGACAGGGAGAAGAGGAAGAGAGAGATGGGAGAAGAGGAAGAGAGAGATGGGAGAAGAGGAAGAGAGAGATGGGAGAAGAGGAAGAGAGAGATGGGAGAAGAGGAAGAGAGAGATGGGAGAAGAGGAAGAGAGAGATGGGAGAAGAGGAAGAGAGAGATGGGAGAAGAGGAAGAGAGAGATGGAGAAGAGGAAGAGAGAGATGGGAGAAGAGGAAGAGAGTGATGGGAGAAGAGGAAGAGAGAGATGGGAGAAGAGGAAGAGAGAGATGGGAGAAGAGGAAGAGAGAGATGGGAGAAGAGGAAGAGAGAGATGGGAGAAGAGGAAGAGAGAGATGGGAGAAGAGGAAGAGAGAGATGGGAGAAGAGGAAGAGAGAGATGGAGAAGAGGAAGAGAGAGAGGGAGAAGAGGAAGAGAGAGAGGGAGAAGAGGAAGAGAGAGATGGATATGATCATTATCAGAACTCACTTCCGATACGTAGGTTGATTTGATCCCGTCGTTCTCCATTGGGGTTCTGGAAGCAGGTGTAGAGTCCATTGTTAGAGAGGTCCACCTCCATCAGTATGAGTCTAGACCCCTCCTCCCGGTGCCGTGCCTTCACGTCCGTCCCGTTCACCTTCCACGTCACGCTGGCCTCGCTGTCCAGAGAGCCACACTGCATGGTCACGTCCCCTCCCATATGCTCATACTGAATACTGGCTCCTAGGGAGAGAGAGGAGACAGGAGCAGGATACTGTTACTACAAAACACTGCATGGTCACGTCCCCTCCCATACTGAATACGGGACTGATAATGTCAACATAAGACACAATAAATCCTCTGAAGCGCCACAACACAGCAAACAACTAAAACTTCAACAACATGAAGCATGCACAGCAGGAGCAGAGAGAAGGGAAATATGTCAGACAACACAAAGAGGAAAGAAGCTGAATTACAACAAAATTTATGCTCAGATCAGCGTTAATAATCCAATCAAATCACATACACATATTTAGCAGATGTTATTGCTGGTGTAGGACTTGTGTTTCTAGCTCCAACAGTACAGTAGTATCTAACAATTTACAACATTACGCACTAATCTAACAGTAAAATATAAAACGTTTTTTATTTATCCTTTATTTAACTAGGCAAGCCGGTTAAGAACAAATTCTTATTTACAATAACGGCCGACACCGGCCAAACTCTGGGCATTCTGGATCCGAACCAGGTCATCTGTAGTGACGCATCTAGAATGACATGCAGAGAGACAGGTTCTGCATCCCAAATGGTACCCTTTTCCTTATGAGCCCTGGTCCAAAGTAATGCACTGTAAAGGGAATAGGGTGTCATTTGGAGTCTTCATAGTTGTTTATCATGTCTGGAACTCAGTTCTCAAAGACATACATACACTATGCAGCCATATACTCGTTGATAAACCCCTAGAGTCCACTGGTGTGTCAATATAAGTAACATAATAATACAAACTACAAACTAATGTGACCCCGATGTGGAAAGAGGAGATTCTCACGAACACGATGGTGTTCTATGTTTTGTTCTAGGAACTGTCTGACTCGTCTGAAGGTAACCGGTACCAGGACCCCCACAAGTGTCCGGGACTTGTCTGAAGGTAACCGGTACCAGGACCCCCACAAGGGTTCGGGACTTGTCTGAAGGTAACTGGTACCGGGACCTCCACAAGGGTTCGGGACTTGTCTGAAGTTAACCGGTACCAGGACCCCCACAAGTGTCTGACTTGTCTGAAGGTAACCTTGTCTGAAGGTAAGACATACATACACTATGCAGCCATATACTCGTTGATAAAATCCCCTAGAGTCCAATGACACACTGGTGTGTCAATCTAAGTAACATAATAATACAAACTACAAACTAATGTGACCCCGATGTGGAAAGAGGAGATTCTCACGAACACGATGGTGTTCTATGTTTTGTTCTAGGAACTGTGTCTGACTTGTCTGAAGGTAACCGGTACCAGGACCCCCACAAGTGTCCGGGACTTGTCTGAAGGTAATGTGTCTCTGTCACGGTGTCTCTGTGTATTACTGTGTCTCTGTCACAGTGTCTCTGTATATTACTGTGTCTCTGTCACTGTGTCTCTGTGTATTACTGTGTCTCTGTGTATTACTGTGTCCCTGTCTCTGTGTATTACTGTGTACTACTGTGTCTCTATCTCTGTGTCTCTGTGTATTACTGTGTCTCTGTGTATTACTGTGTACTACTGTGTCTCTGTTTCTGTGTCTCTGTGTATTACTGTGTCTCTGTCTCTGTGTCTCTGTGTATTACTGTGTCTCTGTGTATTACTGTGTCTCTGTTTCTGTGTCTCTGTGTATTACTGTGTCTCTGTCTCTGTGTCTTTTTGTCTCTGTGTATTACTGTGTCTCTGTGTACTACTGTGTCTCTGTTTCTGTGTCTCTGTGTACTACTGTGTCTCTGTTTCTGTGTCTCTGTGTATTACTGTGTCTCTGTCTCTGTGTCTTTTTGTCTCTGTGTATTACTGTGTACTTCTGTGTCTGTGTCTCTGTGTATTACTGTGTATTACTGTGTCTCTGTGTATTACTGTGTCTCTGTGGCTCTGTGTATTACTGTGTCTCTGTGGCTCTGTGTATTACTGTGTATTACTGTGTCTCTGTGTCTCTGTGTATTACTGTGTCTCTGTGTATTACTGTGTATTACTGTGTCTCTGTCTCTGTATTACTGTGTCTCTGTCTCGGTGTCTCTGTGTATTACTGTGTATTACTGTGTCTCTGTCTCGGTGTCTCTGTGTATTACTGTGTCTCTGTCTCTGTCTCTGTGTATTACTGTGTACTACTGTGTCTCTGTCTCTGTGTCTCTGTGTATTACTGTGTCTCTGTCTCTGTATCTCTGTGTATTACTATGTACTACTGTGTCTCTGTGTATTACTGTGTCTCTGTGTATTGCTGTGTACTACTGTGTCTCTGTCTCAGTGTCTCTGTGTATTACTGTGTCTCTGTCTCTGTGTATTACTGTGTATTACTGTGTCTCTGTCTCTGTGGCTCTGTGTATTACTGTGTCTCTGTGTCTCTGTGTATTACTGTGTATTACTGTGTCTCTGTCTCTGTGGCTCTGTGTATTACTGTGTCTCTGTGGCTCTGTGTATTACTGTGTATTACTGTGTCTCTGTCTCTGTGTTTTTGTGTATTACAGTGTCTCTGGGTATTACTGTGTATTACTGTGTCTCTGTCTCTGTGTATTACTGTGTCTCTGTCTCAGTTTCTCTGTGTAATACTGTGTATTACTGTGTCTCTGTGTATTACTGTGTATTACTGTGTCTCTGTGTATTACTGTGTCTCTGTGTCTCTGTGTATTACTGTGTACTACTGTGTCTCTGTCTCCGTGTCTCTGTGTATTACTGTGTCTCTGTCTCTGTGTCTCTGTGTCTCTGTGTATTACTGTGTACTGTGTCTCTTTGTTTCTGTGTATTTCTGTGTCTCTGTGTATTACTGTGTACTACTGTGTCTCTGTCTCCGTGTCTCTGTGTATTACTGTGTCTCTGTCTCTGTGTCTCTGTGTATTACTGTGTACTACTGTGTCTCTGTCTCTGTGTATTACTGTGTCTCTGTGTATTACTGTGTATTACTGTGTCTGTGTATTACTGTGTCTCTGTGTACTGCTGTGTCTCTGTGTCTCTGTGTATTACTGTGTACTACTGTGTCTCTGTCTCTGTGTATTACTGTGTACTACTGTGTCTCTGTCCAGGTGTCTCTGTGTATTACTGTGTACTACTGTGTCTCTGTCCCGGAGTCTCTGTGTAAACTGGGGGAGTGGAAAGAGCATTGGAGCATTTCCATCTGTGTGCGTGTCCATGGAGTTATGTTCCGTGTTACATGGTTCAAGGAGTGAAGCACGGAGAGCAGCCGAAGGGATACACACACGCACACACACACTGACAAGGCTTTCTGATCAATAGTGCCAACAACATATCTCATGATATAACATCCTCTCTCCTATCAGCAGCTCTGTGGTCCAGATAGCCAGGGCATGGTTGGAGTCAGAGTCCCAAATGGCACCCTATTCCCTCTTTAGTGCATAACTTTTCTTCAGAGCTATGACTCTACACAGAAACAGTAACCTTGGCTGTAGAGGTTGGCTCCAGCATCAGCATCCCAGTGTTTGTATTTCTCAGTGGCATTTCGGAGGCATCATGAGTATTCCACACACAGCCCTGCTGTTGTAGAAGGTCAGTAGATGTGTGTTTCTCGGGCAGACTGTGTATGTGTATGTGTGTGTGTGTGTGTGTGTGTGTGTGTGTGAGTGTGTGAGTGTGCCAGAGGAGGCTGGTGGTAGGAACTACAGACCTAGCTACAGACCTAGCTACAGACCTGGCTACAGCCCAGTGCAGAACTAGATACACACCTAGCTACAAATCCAGTACAGACCTATATACAGACCAAGGACATACCTAGCTACTACCTAGCTACAAAGTGGGGACCCATTACAGATGTGGCTACAAACACAGTACAGACGTAGCTAAAGACCTAGCTACAGACCCAGCTACAGACCCAGCTACAGACCTAGCTACAGACCTAGCTACAGACCTAGTACAGTCCTAGATACAGACCCAGTACATACCCAGTACAGACCCAGCTACAGACCTAGCTACAGACCCAGTACAGACCCAGCTACAGACCTAGCTACAGACCCAGTACAGACCCAGCTACAGACCTAGCTACAGACCCAGTACATACCCAGTACAGACCCAGCTACAGACCCAGCTACAGACCTAGCTACAGACCCAGTACAGACCCAGCTACAGACCTAGCTACAGACCCAGTACAGACCCAGCTACAGACCCAGCTACAGACCCAGTACATACCCAGTACAGACCCAGCTACAGACCTAGCTACAGACCCAGTACAGACCTAGCTACAGACCTAGCTAAAGAACTAGCTAAAGAACTAGCTACAGACCCAGTACAGACCCAGCTACAGACCCAGCTACAGACCTAGCTACAGACCCAGTACAGACCCAGCTACAGACCTAGCTACAGACCTAGCTAAAGAACTAGCTAAAGAACTAGCTACAGACCTGGTTACAGCCCTGGCTACAGCCTAGTACAGTCCTAGATACAGACCCAGCTACAGACCCAGTACATAACTAGCTACAGACCTGGTTACAGCCCTGGCTACAGCCTAGTACAGTCCTAGATACAGACCCAGCTACAGACCCAGTACATAACTAGCTACAGACCTGGTTACAGCCCTGGCTACAGCCTAGTACAGTCCTAGATACAGACCCAGCTACAGACCCAGTACATAACTAGCTACAGACCTGGTTACAGCCCTGGCTACAGCCTAGTACAGTCCTAGATACAGACCCAGCTACAGACCCAGTACATAACAAGCTACATACAAAGTACAGACATAGCTACAGACAAAGCTAAAGACCCAGCACAGATCCAGCTACAGACCCAGCACTGACCCAGTACAGATTTATCTACAGACCCAGGAAGAAGACCAGCTACAGACCAAGCTACATACATAGATACTGTAGTGATCTGGCCGGCACACGTTGCGTGGTAACTGAAGGGAGCAAGGGGATTGTGGGTAGTTGTTGTTCTATGATTAAAACGGTTGTGTTATGTCTTTACGTTTTAGTAGTTAAGCTAATGTTATGTGTTTATGTTTCCTTAAGTTGTCTTAGTTCAGGTTATGGGGGTAGGGGGAATGTTAACATGCATACCGTGACCGAGCCTTGCATGGCCGGAGGATGTGTTCATTGTTAGTAGTTGAAGGAGGGTGAATAAAATGTGACGTTCCTGGAGTCGTGCGGTGTATGGGGCACAGGAACTCTCTGGTAAATTAATCTCGGTCTCTTGCCATCTTCTTCTGGCCGAGCTCGCCACAATACAGACCTAGTTACAGACCAATCTACATACCTAGCTACATTCTTAGCTACAGACCTAGCTACAGACGAGCAAAGACCTAACTATAGACCAGTACAGACCTAGCTACTGACTCAGTACACACCTACCTAAAGACCTAGCGACAGATCCAGCTATATGCTCAGGACAGACCAAGCTAGAGATCTAGCTACAGACCCAGTACAGACCAAGCTACGGACCTAGCTACATACCCAGCTACAGACCTAACTACAGACCCAATAAAGACTCAGAAATGACCCATTACAGACCCAGTAGAGACTCAATACGGACCTAGCTAAAAACCAAATGCAGTCCAAGCTACAGAACCAGTACAGACCTACCTACTGACCTAGCCACAAACCTAGTTACAGGCACAGTACAAACCTACCTACTGACCTAGCCACAAACCTAGTTACAGGCACAGTACAAACCTACCTACTGACCTAGCCACAAACCTAGTTACAGGCACAGTACAAATCTACCTACTGACCTAGCCACAAACCTAGTTACAGGCACAGTACAAACCTACCTACTGACCTAGCCACAAACCTAGTTACAGGCACAGTACAAACCTACCTACTGACCTAGCCACAAACCTAGTTACAGGCACAGTACAAACCTACCTACTGACCTAGCCACAAACCTAGTTACAGGCACAGTACAAATCTACCTACTGACCTAGCCACAAACCTAGTTACAGGCACAGTACAAACCTACCTACTGACCTAGCCACAAACCTAGTTACAGGCACAGTACAAACCTACCTACTGACCTAGCCACAAACCTAGTTACAGACACAGTACAAACCTACCTACTGACCTAGCCACAAACCTAGTTACAGGCACAGTACAAACCTACCTACTGACCTAGCCACAAACCTAGTTACAGGCACAGTACAAACCTACCTACTGACCTAGCCACAAACCTAGTTACAGGCACAGTACAAACCTACCTACTGACCTAGCCACAAACCTAGTTACAGGCACAGTACAAACCTACCTACTGACCTAGCCACAAACCTAGTTACAGGCACAGTACAAACCTACCTACTGACCTAGCCACAAACCTAGTTACAGACACAGTACAAACCTACCTACTGACCTAGCCACAAACCTAGTTACAGGCACAGTACAAACCTACCTACTGACCTAGCCACAAACCTAGTTACAGGCACAGTACAAACCTACCTACTGACCTAGCCACAAACCTAGTTACAGGCACAGTACAAACCTACCTACTGACCTAGCCACAAACCTAGTTACAGACACAGTACAAACCTACCTACTGACCTAGCCACAAACCTAGTTACAGGCACAGTACAAACCTACCTACTGACCTAGCCACAAACCTAGTTACAGGCACAGTACAAACCTACCTACTGACCTAGCCACAAACCTAGTTACAGGCACAGTACAAACCTACCTACTGACCTAGCCACAAACCTAGTTACAGGCACAGTACAAACCTACCTACTGACCTAGCCACAAACCTAGTTACAGACACAGTACAAACCTACCTACTGACCTAGCCACAAACCTAGTTACAGGCACAGTACAAACCTACCTACTGACCTAGCCACAAACCCAGTACAGACTTAGCTACATACATGGCTAAATACCCAGAACAGACCCAGTACAGACTTAGCTACATACATGGCTAAATACCCAGAACAGACCTTGCTACAGACCTAATGCAGACCCAGTACAGACCTTGCTACAGACCCAGCTACAAACCTAGCTACATATATAGTTACAGACCCAGTACAGACCTTGCTACAGAACCAGTACAGACCCAGTACAGATCTAGCTAAATACCTAACTACAGACTTGGCTTCATACCTAGATACAGAGCTAGCTAGAGATCCAATACAGACATAGCTAGAGATCCAGTACAGACCTACCTACTGACCTGGCGGCAGACCCAGTACAGACCTACCTACTGACCTGGCGGCAGACCCAGTACAGACCTACCTACTGACCTGGCGGCAGACCCAGTACAGACCTAGCTCCAGAATAGACCTAGCTATTACCTAACTACATACCCAGTAGAGACCCAGTACAGACCAAGCTACAGACCCAGTACAGACCTAGTTACAGACCTAGCTGAAGACCCAATACAGACCTAGCTACAGACCCAGTACAGACCAAGCTACATACTCAGTACAGACCTAGCTACAGACCAAGTTATATAACTAGCTAAAGAACTAACTACAGACCCAGTACAGACCAAGCTAAACACATAATACAGACCCAGCTATGGACACAACAGACTCAGTTAAGACCCACACACCCCTGAGGGGTCCCAGTGTTGAGGATCAGCGTGGCAGATGTGTTGTTGCCTACCCTCACCACCTGGGGGTGACCCGTCAGGAAGTCCAGGATCCAGTTGCAGAGGGAGGTATTTAGTCCCAGGGTCCTTAGCTTAGTGATGAGCTTTGAGGGCACTATGGTGTTGAAGGCTGAGCTGTAGTCAATGAACAGCATTCTCACATAGGTGTTCCTTTTGTCCAGGTGGGAAAGGGCAGTGTGGAGTGCGATTGAGATTGCATCATCTGTGGATCTGTTGAGGCGATATGAGAATTGGAGTGGGTCTAGGGTTTCTGGGATAATGGTGTTGATGTGAGCCATTACCAGCTTTTCAAAGCACTTCATTGCTATCGACGTGAGTTCTACGGGCAGTAGTCATTTAGGCAGGTTACCTTAGTGTTCTTGGGCACAGGGACTATGGTGGTCTGCTGGAAACATGTAGGTTTTACAGACTCGGTCAGGGAGAGATTAAAATGTCAGTGAACACACTTGCTAGTTGGTCAGCGCATGCTCGGTGTACACGTCCTGGTAATCCGTCTGGCCCCACAGCCTTGTGAATGTTGACCTGTTTAAAAGTCTTGCTCACATCGGCTACGGAGAGCGTGTCCGGAATAGCTGGTAATCTCTTGCATGCTTCATTGTTGCTTGCCTTGAAGCTGGCATAAAATGCATTTAGCTCGTCTGGTAGGCTCGTGTCACTGGGCAGCTCGCGGCTGGGTTTCCCTTTGTAGTCTGTACTAGTTTCCAAGCCCTGCCACATCCGATGGGCGTCAGAGCCTGTGTAGTAGCATTCATTCTTAGTCCTGTATTGACGCATTGCCTGTTTTATGGTTTGTCTGAGGGAGCCACTGGTACTTCCTGCTTTAGTTTCTGCTTGTAAGCAGGAATCAGGAGGATGGAATTATGGTCAGATTTGCTAAATATATTTTATATTTGAGATTCTTCAAAGTAGCGACCCTTTGCCTTGATGACAGCTTTGCACACTCATGGCGTTCTCTCAACCAGCTTCATGAGGACCGCCACAGGAATGGAAGACCCAGAAATACCTCTACTGCAGAGGATACGTTCATTAGAGTTACCAGCCTCAGATTGCAGCCCAAATAAATGCTTCACAGAGTTCAAGTAACAGACACAACATCAACTGTTCAGAGGAGACTGTGTGAATCAGGCCTTCATGGTCGAATTGCTGCAAAGAAACCACTACTAAAGGACACCAATAAGAAGAAGAGACTTGCTTGGGCCAAGAAACACGAGCAAATTTGAGTCCAAATTTGAGATTTTTGGTTCCAACCTCAACCATGGTTTGGGATGAGTCTGACCGCAGTGAAGGAAAAGCAGCCAACAAGTGCTCAACATATGTGGGAACTCCTTCAAGACTGATGGAAAAGCATCCAGGTGAAGCTGGATGAGAAAAGAGTGTGCAAAGCTGTCATCAAGGCAAAGGGTGACTATTTGAAGAATCTCACATATAAAATATTTGTTTAACACTTTTTTGGTTACTACATGATTCCATATGTGTTATGTCATAGTTTTGATGTCTTCACTATTATTCTACAATGTAAAAAATAGTGCAAATAAAGAAAAACCCTTGAATGAGTAATATTCCAAACTGTTGTGTGTTTCCGTCTGTTCCCTGCTTCTGCGTTAATTGTCGTTGTGTTACCTGGTTCTGTTTCCTGTCCTGTTCCATGTCTGTGCTCAATTAAATATTCCCTCCCCGTACCTGCTTCTCGACTCCCCGTACCTGCTTCTCTACTCCCCGTACCTGCTTCTCTACTCCCCGTACCTGCTTCTCTACTCCCCGTACCTGCTTCTCTACTCCCCGTACCTGCTTCTCTACTCCCCGTACCTGCTTCTCCACTCCCCGTACCTGCTTCTCCACTCCCCGTACCTGCTTCTCTACTCCCCGTACCTGCTTCTCCACTCCCCGTACCTGCTTCTCCACTCCCCGTACCTGCTTCTCTACTCCCCGTACCTGCTTCTCCACTCCCCGTACCTGCTTCTCTACTCCCCGTACCTGCTTCTCCACTCCCCGTACCTGCTTCTCTACTCCCCGTACCTGCTTCTCTACTCCCCGTACCTGCTTCTCTACTCCTCGTACCTGCTTCTCTACTCCAGCGTCGGTTCTGTCACAATGTTGTCTTTGTTCAGAGTGAGACACAGAGCTCTCATCAATAGCCTGTAGCATAGCATCCCCCTCCCTCCTACTGATCACTCTGTCAGATTAAACATGAAGGAGACGGCTGTAGTTCTCTATCAGGGAGAGCACAATGAGGGGGACGCTGATTTCTGCTACAGACCCCTGATTTCTTCAGCCCTGTTTCAGCACCTCTCATCTCCACAGGACTCATGATGCTGGATCTGTCAAATAAAGCTCAATCAAGGGGACATTACATATACAGTCTGTCTCCCTGTATGTCTGTCTGTCTTTAGAGTGGTTACTACTACAGTCTCTGTCTCTGTCCCTGGCCTCTCCCTGTAAGGTTGAGTCTCGGCTGTATATCTCTCATAGTATCTCCTACCGTCTCTGAGAAGAGAAGAGGAGAGAAGAGAAGAGAAGAGGAGAGAAGAGAGGAGAGGAGAGGAGAGGAGAGGAGAGGAGAGGAGAGGAGAGGAGAGGAGAGGAGAGGAGAGGAGAGGAGAGGAAGGGGTGGAGATGGAGAGGGGTGGAGTGGACCACAGAACTGCTGCCTTCTCACCACAGAGAGCATGTGGTGCTTCACGGGAAGTCTGGGAAGGGAGGGAGGAGATGGTGGGAAAGATAGAGGGATGGGAGGAACTGTGGCTGTGGCTGCAGGGTTAGTGGGAGAGCTATCCTACTCCACTGAGAAAATAAACCACACAGCCAAACCCTTTTTATACATTTCCAGGAAAAGGCATGTAAAGGACATGTAAAGGCATGTAAAGGACGTCCTGAGATGAGATCCCTTAGATCATGGGATGAGATGAGATCCCTTAGAGCCGGACACATACACACAGACACACATGTATGCCCACGCCTGTATGCCCACGCCAGTATGACCACGCTAGTATGACCACGCTAGTATGCCCACGCCAGTATGCCCATACCAGTATTCCCACGCCAGTAAAGATACCTTAATAGAAAATTGCTCAAGTAAAAGTATCTGGTTTCAAATGTACTTAAGTACAGTGGTGGAAAAAGTACTTTGTTGTCATACTTGTGTAAAAGTCAATAGTAAAAGTGAATACAACACATCTAATCCATATGACTAATCCATATGAATAATCCATATTACTAATTCATATTACTAATTCATATGACTAATTCATATGACTAATCCATATGAATAATCCATATTACTAATTCATATGACTAATCCATATGAATAATCCATATTACTAATTCATATGACTAATTCATATGACTAATCCATATGAATAATCCATATTACTAATTCATATGACTAATCCATATGAATAATCCATATTACTAATTCATATGACTAATTCATATGACTAATCCATATGAATAATCCATATTACTAATTCATATTACTAATCCATATCACTAATTCATATGAATAATCCATATGACTAATCCATATGACTAATTCATATTACTAATCCATATTACTAATTCATATGACTAATCCATATGACTAATCCATATGACTAATTCATATTACTAATCCATATGACTAATTCATATGACTAATTCATATGAATAATCCATATTACTAATCCATATGACTAATTCATATGACTTATCCATATTACTAATCCATATTACTAATTCATATTACTAATCCATATGACTAATCCATATTACTAATTCATATTTACTTATTCATATTACTAATTCATATGACTAATCCATATGACTAATTCATATTACTAATTCATATGACTAATCCATATTACTAATTCATATTACTAATCCATATTACTATTGTAACAACCAATCCAACCCGCTGTAACAACCAATCCAATCCCCTGTAACAACCAATCCAACCCCCTTTAACAACCAATCCAAACCCCTGTAACAACCAATCCAAACCCCTGTAACAACCAATCCAACCCCCTGTAACAACAAATCCAAACCCCTGTAACAACCAATCCAAACCCCTGTAACAACCAATCCAACCCCCTGTAACAACCAATCCAACCCCCTGTAACAACCAATCCAATCCTCTGTAACAACCTGGTGTTGCGCCCAGAGACAATCCCTGTTGTTAAGACAAGAGACTGTCCCTGTTGTTAAGCCTAGTCACTGTGTCACCTCACCAAGTCACCATGATACGAGTCACTGTGTCACCTCACCAAGTCACCATGATACGAGTCACTGTGTCACCTCACCAAGTCACCATGATAGGAGTCAATGTGTCACCTCACCAAGTCACCATGATACGAGTCACTGTGTCACCTCACCAAGTCACCATGATAGGAGTCACTGTGTCACCTAACCAAGTCACCATGATACGAGTCACTGTGTCACCTCACCAAGTCACCATGATAGGAGTCACTGTGTCACCTCACCAAGTCACCATGATAGGAGTCACTGTGTCACCTCACCAAGTCACCATGATAGGAGTCACTGTGTCACCTCACCAAGTCACCATTTATTTAGATAAAACAGACAGACGTTTGTGAAGTTTATAGAAGATGTCTTTAGAACAAAGCACATGTCAGGCCAGATCCCTGTAACATTCCATCTGGATTACTGCTGTAACATTCCCATCTGGATTTCTGCTGTAACATCCCCATCTGGATTTCTGCTGTAACATCCCCATCTGGATTTCTGCTGTAACATCCCCATCTGTATTTCTGCTGTAACATCCCCATCTGTATTTCTGCTGTAACATCCCCATCTGTATTTCTGCTGTAACATCCTATGCATGTTCAGGTCTTGCTCTGGTATGTGCTGCAGTCACATAGTCGTCAAGCTGCAGCGTAAGGCTGGGCGATATGGACAGAATCATGTCACAATATGTGTCACATACTTTACAGTATTTTAAGTTCTAAATGTGCTGTCTGAGTAGTTCTTGACCCGTGGGTGACAACACAAGTTATATGTGATTTTAAGTTCTAAATGTGCTGTCTGAGTAGTTCTTGACCCGTGGGTGACAACACAAGTTATATGTGATTTTAAGTTCTAAATGTGCTGTCTGAGTAGTTCTTGACCCGTGGGTGATACCACAAGTTATATGTGATTTTAAGTTCTAAATGTGCTGTCTGAGTAGTTCTTGACCCGTGGGTGATACCACAAGTTATATGTGATTTTAAGTTCTAAATGTGCTGTCTGAGTAGTTCTTGACCCGTGGGTGACAACACAAGTTATATGTGATTTTAAGTTCTAAATGTGCTGTCTGAGTAGTTCTTGACCCGTGGGTGACAACACAAGTTATATGTGATTTTAAGTTCTAAATGTGCTGTCTGAGTAGTTCTTGACCCGTGGGTGACAACACAAGTTATATGTGATTTTAAGTTCTAAATGTGCTGTCTGAGTAGTTCTTGACCCGTGGGTGACAACACAAGTTATATGTGATTTTAAGTTCTAAATGTGCTGTCTGAGTAGTTCTTGACCCGTGGGTGACAACACAAGTTATATGTGATTTTAAGTTCTAAATGTGCTGTCTGAGTAGTTCTTGACCCGTGGGTGACAACACAAGTTATATGTGATTTTAAGTTCTAAATGTGCTGTCTGAGTAGTTCTTGACCCGTGGGTGACAACACAAGTTATATGTGATTTTAAGTTCTAAATGTGCTGTCTGAGTAGTTCTTGACCCGTGGGTGATAACACAAGTTATATGTGATTTTAAGTTCTAAATGTGCTGTCTGAGTAGTTCTTGACCCGTGGGTGACAACACAAGTTATATGTGATTTTAAGTTCTAAATGTGCTGTCTGAGTAGTTCTTGACCCGTGGGTGACAACACAAGTTATATGTGATTTTAAGTTCTAAATGTGCTGTCTGAGTAGTTCTTGACCCGTGGGTGATAACACAAGTTATATGTGATTTTAAGTTCTAAATGTGCTGTCTGAGTAGTTCTTGACCCGTGGGTGATAACACAAGTTATATGTGATTTTAAGTTCTAAATGTGCTGTCTGAGTAGTTCTTGACCCGTGGGTGACAACACAAGTTATATGTGATTTTAAGTTCTAAATGTGCTGTCTGAGTAGTTCTTGACCCGTGGGTGATAACACAAGTTATATGTGATTTTAAGTTCTAAATGTGCTGTCTGAGTAGTTCTTGACCCGTGGGTGATAACACAAGTTATATGTGATTTTAAGTTCTAAATGTGCTGTCTGAGTAGTTCTTGACCCGTGGGTGACAACACAAGTTATATGTGATTTAATGGGGCTTTCTCCATTCTAATTGTTTTATACTGTTCAATTCAACTTCAACCAGAGGTTGATCTCATGTCCACACTGCCACGTAGGGCTGCACGATATGGCCAAAACATCTAGGCCTTATTTTAACAAAATATTGCACTTGTGATTAGACTTGAGATTTAGATCAAAACACTCGGGTGAACTGTTGGAATCATTCATGGAAATAGAATGACTGTTCTAATTCTATAGTTAATGTAATAGTGCCAGGAATACTAATAAGATCTCTATGGAGCTGTTATTATAAAAGAGTAGGAACCAATGTTTTGATCAGTGTTTCCAAGGGGAGTGGGACCCTATAATCTTGGGCTACATTAAATGTTTTACTTCATCTAGATAACATATTCATGATTTGCTTAATCATCTCTGATTCAGATTAAGATAACTTTGCACAAACAACATGCTGATTCAGGCCTATACCAGCACTGGTACCAGGCTGTATCGGCTAGCTAAATTTGCTCTGAATTAGTACTAACTAGCAATTAACATTAGTGACTAACAAGATTTAATTGAACTTGCTAAGAAAAGAGATACTAGCTAGCTGTTTGCAGACAGTAAGAGACACACAAATATTGTAAATATAGAACGCTTGTGGGTTTATATTTAGAAGCAAAGTGGAAAGCTGCATTTTTTTCAGCATGCTTTTGCGTCTGCTACATAAACCATTCATACTGAAGACTGAACGGTTGGCAAATTATCTTGTGGTCGAGCAAAAACAATTGCTACTTGAGTCAGAGGGGAGGGGCTTGCTGAGAGAGAGGGAGAGAGCCAAGTAGGGGAGTGGAGAGTGGCGTATAACATTTAACAAACCAGTTATAGAAATAGAAGGTAAAGTAAAAACCCAACCCGGTCCATGCATCAGTACCGGTGTATATAGTCAAATACTGTATACTACCTAGAGCTACTGCGACTTTCAGGACTTTCTAACCTTCCTCTAGGTCTCTAGCTGAGGTGTTCAGGACTTTCTAACCTTCCTCTAGGCCTCTAGCTGAGGTGTTCAGGACTTTCTAACCTTCCTCTAGGTCTGTAGCTGAGGTGTTCAGGGCTTTCTAACCTTCCTCTAGGTCTGTAGCTGAGGTGTTCAGGACTTTCTAACCTTCCTCTAGGCCTCTAGCTGAGGTGTTCAGGGCTTTCTAACCTTCCTCTAGGTCTGTAGCTGAGGTGTTCAGGACTTTCTAACCTTCCTCTAGGCCTCTAGCTGCAGTGTTCAGGACTTTCTAACCTTCCTCTAGGTCTGTAGCTGAGGTGTTCAGGACTTTCTAACCTTCCTCTAGGTCTCTAGTTGAGGTGTTCAGGGCTTTTTAACCTTCCTCTAGGTCTCTAGTTGAGGTGTTCAGGGCTTTCTAACCTTCCTCTAGGTCTGTAGCTAGCTCCAGATGAACCACACCCTCCCCACCCAGCACTAACCTAGCTCCAGATGAACCACATCCTCCTCACCCAGCACTAACCCTAGCTCCAGATGAACCACACCCTCCTCACCCAGGACTAACCTATCTCCAGATGAACCACATCCTCCTCACCAAGCACTAACCTAGCTCCAGATGAACCACATCCCCCTCACCCAGCACTAACCTATCTCCAGATGAACCACACCCTCCTCACCCAGCACTAACCTAGCTCCAGATGAACCACACCCTCCTCACCCAGGACTAGCCTATCTCCAGATGAACCACACCCTCCTCACCCAGCACTAGACAATCTCCAGATGAACCAAATCCCCCTCACCCAGCACTAACCTATCTCCAGATGAACCACATACCCCTCACCCAGCACTAACCTATCTCCAGATGAACCACATCCCCCTCACCCAGCACTAGACTATCTCCAGATGAACCACATCCCCCTCACCCAGCACTAACCTAGCTCCAGATGAACCACACCCTTCTCACCCAGCACTAGACTAGTTCCAGATGAACTGTACAAAATGAAGAGCAAACATACCTGGATGTCATTACAAAGCACTCCCATAGTTTACAGGGGAACAGTGAGGCCTAAAACCAACATCACACATCCGCCCTGTGGCACACAGCCATACAGACACACACGCTCCAGCTGGGTCAGTGCTCACAACACCACTCATTTATTACAGTTGTTTTGACATCTACTCAATATACCAACAGTCTGTCTCATTGGTTTCTATTTGGAGCCTTCTGTTTATTATTTCCCTCCAATGAGAAGAGAGAGCATGACAGGAGCTGAGAGCTGCATGCTTTCTGAGCCTGTCAGTAGATGGAATGGAATGTGATGTGTTGACTCATAGACACAGACAGAAAGATCAGAGCTCCTAATGTACAGATAATGATGATGCTCTGACTGTTTCCATACGGCAGCCTATTCCCTATGTAGTACACTACACTCTTAGAAGTAAAGGTGCTATCTAGAACCTTAAAGGGTTCTTCAGCTGTCCCCATAGGAGAACCCTTTGAAGAACCCTTTTTGGTTCCAGGCAGAACCTTTTTGAGTTCCATGTACAACCCTTTACACAGAGGGTTCTACATGGAACCCAAAATAGTTCTGCCTGGAACCAAAAAGGGTTCTTCAAAGGGTTCTCCTATGGCAACAGCCGAAGAACACTTTTTTTCTAAGAGTGTAGTTTTAACCAGGGCCCATAGGGTTCTGGTCAAATGTGCCCTGGTCAAAAGTAGTGCATGAGTGGTGTAGGGAACAGTGTGCCATTTGGGATGCAACTTCTCACATTCTATTGACTTACTTATCTTAGAAAGCTGCATGGTGATAAAGTGCTTTGGAATGTTGCCTTTTGTTTAATCTTTGTCCAAAGGGCAAGCATCAAGATGAACAGATACATGTCCTCCATATTCAATACTGTCATTCTAGTGAGGTTGTCTTTCAGCTAGATATAGTATATAGATCAGGGGATATGAAGCTGATTGGATGTGCTAAAGCATGCTGATTGATTTCCAGTGTCAAATGGCACCTTTGTCCTTCTATAGTTCACTGCCTTTGACCAGGAACCATAATATCTGACAAAGGTGATTCAACATGTATTGACTCAGGGGTGTGAATACTTATGTAAATTAGATATTAATGTATTTCATTTTCAATACATTTCAAAACATTTCTAAAAACATGATTTCAATTTTGTTATTATGGTGTATTCTGTGTAGATAATATATATATATATATATATATATATATATATATATATATATATATATATATATATATATATATATATATATATATATATATATACATATATACAGTGGGGAGAACAAGTATTTGATACACTGCCGATTTTGCAGGTTTTCCCACTTACAAAGCATGTAGAGGTCTGTAATTTTTATCATAGGTACTCTTCAACTGTGAGAGACGGAATCTAAAACAAAAATCCAGAAAATCACATTGTATGATTTTTAAGTAATTAATTTGCATTTTATTGCATGACATAAGTATTTGATCACCTACCAACCAGTAAGAATTCCGGCTCTCACAGACCTGTTAGTTTTTCTTTAAGAAGCCCTCCTGTTCTCCACTCATTACCTGTATTAACTGCACCTTTTTGAACTCGTTACCTGTATCAAAGACACTTCTCCACACACTCAATCAAACAGACTCCAACCTCTCCACAATGGCCAAGACCAGAGAGCTGTGTAAGGACATCAGGGATAAAATTGTAGACCTGCACAAGGCTGGGATGGGCTACAGGACAATAGGCAAGCAGCTTGGTGAGAAGGCAACAACTGTTGGCGCAATTATTAGAAAATGGAAGAAGTTCAAGACGACGGTCAATTTCCCTCGGTCTGGGGCACCATGCAAGATCTCACCTCGTGGGGCATCAATGATCATGAGGAAGGTGAGGGATCAGCCCAGAACTACACGGCAGGACCTGGTCAATGACCTGAAGAGAGCTGGGACCACAGTCTCAAAGAAAACCATTAGTAACACACTACGCCGTCATGGATTAAAATCCTGCAGCGCACGCAAGGTCACCCTGCTCAAGCCAGCTCATGTCCAGGCCCGTCTGAAGTTTGCCAATGACCATCTGGATGATCCAGAGGAGGAATGGAAGAAGGTCATGTGGTCTGATGAGACAAAAATAGAGCTTTTTGGTCTAAACTCCACTCGCCGTGTTTGGAGGAAGAAGAAGGATGAGTACAACCCCAAGAACACCACCCAACCGTGAAGCATGGAGGTGGAAACATCATTCTTTGGGGATGCTTTTCTGCAAAGGGGACAGGAGGACTGCACCATATTGAGGGGAGGATGGATGGGGCCATGTATCCCGAGATCTTGGCCAACAACCTCCTTCCCTCAGTAAGAGCATTGAAGATGGGTCGTGGCTGGGTCTTCCAGCATGACAACGACCCGAAACACACAGCCAGGGCAACCAAGGAGTGGCTCCGTAAGAAGCATCTCAAGGTCCTGGAGTGGCCTAGCCAGTCTCCAGACCTGAACCCAATAGAAAATCTTTGGAGGGAGCCGAAAGTCCATATTGCCCAGCGACAGCCTCGAAACCTGAAGGATCTGGAGAAGGTCTGTATGGAGGAGTGGGCCAAAATCCCTGCTGCAGTGTGTGCAAACCTGGTCAAGAACTACAGGAAACGTATGATCTCTGTAATTTCAAACAAAGGTTTCTGTACCAAATATTAAGTTCTGCTTTTCTGATATATCAAATACTTATGTCATGCAATAAAATGCAAATTAATTACTTAAAAATCATACAATGTGATTTTTTGGATTTTTGTTTTAGATTCCGTCACTCACAGTTGAAGAGTACCTATGATAAAAACTACAGACTTCTATATGCTTTGTAAGTTGTTCTTGTACTTGTTCTCCCCACTGTATATAGAGAAAAGAGTTGGCCCAAGAATTGAACCCCCCAAGTTGCTGCGGGGGGTACAGAGCTGTTGGCCGGGGTAGAGGTAACCAGGTGGAAAGCATGGCCAGCCGTAGCAAAATGATTATTGAAATGCTTGGAGGTGCTCTTATTCTCCATGGACTTTACAGTGTCCCAAAACGTTTTGGAATTAGTACTACAGGAAGCAAATTTCTGTTTGAAAAAGCTAGCCTTTGCTTTCCTAACTGACTTTGTATTGGTTCATGACTTCCCTGAAAAGTTGCATATCGCGGGGGCGATATCTCCATCTGTATTGGAGCTTTCATTGTTTGAGTCCATTCCCTCTATGGCTCAACTCGGCACGTGATGTACTGAGACAGACATACCACACCAGTTAATATACTGGAAAGTTCAATGTATAGTAGCCAACTAACGTTAGGTAGCTAGCTAACATACCGGTACATGCAAGCAACTGCTGTGATGATATGCTATGCGGTTCGCAAGGCTATCAGCGTAGCTAACAAATTGTCACCCACGTATTTGAAAACTCATTACTTTTTTATTACATTTTTTTTATGCTAAACATTTTCTTAACATTTGTCATAATTAGTTAAAGCAATGAATACTTACTTTTTAGATTTACATTTGTATATGCTCTCGTCAGACTTCGGCTGCATATTTTCCGCAATTTTCTTCAATCTTAAATGTTATGAAGCCAAGCCACTTTTCTGAAGAATTGAAATCTGGGCCCTAAATGTACCGAAATAATGTCCACTGCTTGTATACTTCGTATTTTGGTGAATGTAGTACGACATCCGGGAACTTTTAGCATACTAACCATATCCATACTATGACCACTATGACCAATATGTCACAAATAGTATGATTAGTGCAGTTAATATGAGGATTCGAACACATCTCTTGTGTACCTACGTATAGACTGCGTTTGGATTACTGCTACAGTGCTATTTGGTTTGTTAGTTAGACTTAGTAACATAAACATTTAGCTGTTCCTGCTATAACACCTGCTGAACTGTATGTGAGTGTGAGTTTGCATGGCAGAGAACAGACAATATGAATCTGAATATGGACTATAGTCTCGGAGTCCTAATCTGAATATAGACTATAGTCTAGGTAGTACTAATCTGAAGATAGATTATAGTCTACGTAGTCCTAATTTTGAATGTAGATGATAGTCTACGTAGTTCTAATCTGAATATATAAAATAGTCTAGGTATTCCTAATCTGAATATATAAAATAGTCTAGGTATTCCTAATCTGAATATATAAAATAGTCTAGGTAGTCCTAATCTGAATATAGTGTTTAGTCTAGGTAGTCCTAATCTGAATATATAAAATAGTCTAGGTAGTCCTAATCTGAATATATAAAATAGTCTAGGTAGTCCTAATCTGAATATATAAAATAGTCTAGGTAGTCCTAATCTGAATATATAAAATAGTCTAGGTAGTCCTAATCTGAATATATAAAATAGTCTAGGTAGTCCTAATCTGAATATATAAAATTGTCTAGGTAGTCCTAATCTGAATATATAAAATAGTCTAGGTAGTCCTAATCTGAATATATAAAATAGTCTAGGTAGTCCTAATCTGAATATATAAAATAGTCTAGGTAGTCCTAATCTGAATATATAAAATAGTCTAGGTAGTCCTAATCTGAATATATAAAATTGTCTAGGTAGTCCTAATCTGAATATATAAAATAGTCTAGGTAGTCCTAATCTGAATATATAAAATAGTCTAGGTAGTCCTAATCTGAATATAGTGTTTAGTCTAGGTAGTCCTAATCTGAATATATAAAATAGTCTAGGTAGTCCTAATCTGAATATATAAAATAGTCTAGGTAGTCCTAATCTGAATATAGTGTTTAGTCTAGGTAGTCCTAATCTGAACATAGTGTTTAGTCTAGGTAGTCCTAATCTGAACATAGTGTTTAGTCTAGGTAGACCTATAGTCAGACACTATTCACATCATAAATGTACAGTAGTTCACTGTAGTAGTGACCTGTAGGGAATAGTTAGTAGGGGACTTGTCTTGTGTCCCCTCAGGTACATCATTTATTGCCTTGTGGTGAACATTAAGGTACCAATGATGTCATCCCTCATTAACAGACACACACACACACGTTGTCTTCACTATAACACTATAACACTAACACATGACTGACAGAAGACCAGTTATAACACTAACTAACACATGACTGACAGATGACCAGTTATAACATTAACACATGACTGACAGAAGACCAGTTATAACATTAACTAACACATGACTGACAGATGACCAGTTATAACATTAACTAACACATGACTGACAGATGACCAGTTATAACACTAACACATGACTGACAGAATACCAGTTATAACATTAACTAACACATGACTGACAGATGACCAGTTATAACATTAACTAACACATGACTGACAGATGACCAGTTATAACACTAACACATGACTGACAGAAGACCAGTTATAACACTAACACATGACTGACAGAAGACCAGTTATAACACTAACACATGACTGACAGAAGACCAGTTATAACACTAACACATGACTGACAGAATACCAGTTATAACACTAACACATGGCTGACAGAAGACCAGTTATAACACTAACTAACAATAGACTCATTGTGAGGTGTTCTGTACCTAGATCTGCATCAGCCCACATAGTCCCTGAGCAGAGCTGTGTACAGAACACCTCACACCTCGTCCTTAAGACAGCAGATCAAATAAACTGATCCTTCAGTGCATCACTGACACATAACAACATAAACAGGACCAAGCCAACTATCTGTCTTACTGGTAGATACAAGGTTACAATCTCAATTCACATCAATTCTGACTCTATCTGCAATGTTTCACTGTACAGTAGTTGGTTGATATTCTGGTCAAACTTAATGCACTATATTGGTAGCATAGTGCCATTTGGGACTCATACAGACAGAGAGAGACAGAGAGAAACCCATCATAGCCAGTCAGTCAGCCAGTAGGCCTCTATTTCTGTGATTGTAACAGTCAGCCAGTCAGTCAGTCAGTCAGTCAGCTAGTAGACCTCTATTTCTGTGATCGTAACAGTCAGCAAGTGAGTCAGTCAGCCAGTCAGTCAGTCAGTCAGTCAGTCAGTCAGTCAGTCAGCCAGTAGGCCTCTATTTCTGTGATTGTAACAGTCAGCCAGTCAGTCAGTCAGTCAGTCAGTCAGTCAGCCAGTAGGCCTCTATTTCTGTGATTGTAACAGTCAGTCAGCCAGCCAGTGAGCCAGTCAGTCAGTCAGTCAGTCAGTCAGCCAGTCAGCCAGCCAGTCAGTCAGTCAGTCAGTCAGTCAGCCAGTTGGCCTCCATTTCTGTGATCATAACAGTCAGCCAGTGAGCCAGTCAGTCAGTCAGTCAGTCAGTCAGCCAGTTGGCCTCTATTTCTGTGATCGTAACAGTCAGTCAGTCAGCCAGTCAGTCAGTCAGTCAGTCAGCCAGTAGGCCTCTATTTCTGTGATTGTAACAGTCAGCCAGTCAGTCAGTCAGTCAGTTAGTCAGCCAGTAGGCCTCTATTTCTGTGATTGTAACAGTCAGTCAGCAAGCCAGTGAGCCAGTCAGTCAGTCAGTCAGCCAGTCAGCCAGTTGGCCTCCATTTCTGTGATCATAACAGTCAGCCAGTGAGCCAGTCAGCCAGTCAGCCAGCCAGTCAGTCAGTCAGTCAGTCAGTCAGTCAGTCAGCCAGTCAGCCAGTCAGTCAGCCAGTTGGCCTCCATTTCTGTGATCGTAACAGTCAGCCAGTCAGTCAGCCAGTTGGCCTCTATTTCTGTGATCGTAACAGTCAGCCAGTCAGTCAGCCAGTTGGCCTCTATTTCTGTGATCGTAACAGTCAGTCAGTCAGTCAGCCAGTCAGTCAGTCAGTCAGCCAGTTGGCCTCCATTTCTGTGATCTTAACAGTTAGCCAGCGAGCCAGTCAGCCAGTGAGCCAGTCAGCCAGTCAGTCAGTCAGTCAGTCAGTCAGTCAGTCAGTCAGTCAGTCAGTCAGCCAGTCAGCCAGTCAGTCAGTCAGCCAGTTGGCCTCCATTTCTGTGATCATAACAGTCAGCCAGTCAGTCAGCCAGTAGACCTCTATTTCTGTGATCTTAACAGTCAGTCAGTCAGTCAGTCAGCCAGTAGACCTCTATTTCTGTGAATTTTCGGCCCATTGTTTCCGGCCCATTGGTCCAATCAAGAACCAATCAGAGCCCATGACTAATGGATCCGTATGTCTCTCTCCTTCAACCGACTTGTTTCATCCTCTGTTTATCTCTCTCTGACCAGCAGAGCAGGAGGATGAATGATGTTGTCATTGTTCAAGAAGATTGAATATCTTGTTGTTCATTTCAACTTGTTAGCTTGTTGTGGAGAAACCATGGATAACACTCTGCTCACAGTGGGAAGACCCCCACCCTAATCCATACATAGTGCATTACTGTTGGTCAGAGAATAGGACACCAATGCATTCTTACAGTGGAGATTAAGATAACACCTTCTAAATCATGATAATCAAGAAAATGTCACGTCTGGATAAATAAATATTGTTTGTTGTTGAGGTGGAGACACTGATAACACTTCATGTACAGTATGCTGCGTCTCAGATGACAGCCTTTTCCTTGTATAAACAGCCTCGTCAAAAGTAGTGTACTCTAGAGGGAATATGGTGCCATTTGGGATGGATATGGTATCACCTACAGGAGACCCTCATCATGACCCTGGAGAGAATGTTACACTCTTCACTGAGCTGAACACTCCTTTAGAAGACCAGCATTCTGCTAGGGGTGAACACTCCTTTAGAAGACCAGCATTCTGCTAGGGGTGAACACTCCTTTAGAAGACCAGCATTCTGCTAGGGGTGAACACTCCTTTAGAAGACCAGCATTCTGCTAGGGGTGAACACTCCTTTAGAAGACCAGCAGGCTGCTAGGGGTGAACACTCCTTTAGAAGACCAGCATTCTGCGAGGGGTGAACACTCCTTTAGAAGACCAGCAGGCTGCTATGGGTGACCACTCCTTTAGAAGACCAGCATTCTGCTAGGGGTGAACACTCCTTTAGAAGACCAGCATTCTGCTAGGGGTGAACACTCCTTTAGAAGACCAGCATTCTGCGAGGGGTGAACACTCCTTTAGAAGACCAGCAGGCTGCTATGGGTGAACACTCCTTTAGAAGACCAGCATTCTGCTAGGGGTGAACACTCCTTTAGAAGACCAGCAGGCTGCTAGGGGTGAACACTCCTTTAGAAGACCAGCATGCTGCTAGGGGTGAACACTCCTTTAGAAGACCAGCATGCTGCTAGGGGTGAACACTCCTTTAGAAGACCAGCATTCTGCTATGGGTGAACACTCCTTTAGAAGACCAGCAATCTGCTAGGGGTGAACACTCCTTTAGAAGACCAGCAGGCTGCTAGGGGTGAACACTCCTTTAGAAGACCAGCATGCTGCTAGGGGTGAACACTCCTTTAGAAGACCAGCATTCTGCTAGGGGTGAACACTCCTTTAGAAGACCAGCATTCTGCTAGGGGTGAACACTCCTTTAGAAGACCAGCAGGCTGCTAGGGGGGAACACTCCTTTAGAAGACCAGCATGCTGCTAGGGGTGAACACTCCTTTAGAAGACCAGCATTCTGCTAGGGGTGAACACTCCTTTAGAAGACCAGCATTCTGCTAGGGGTGAACACTCCTTTAGAAGACCAGCATGCTGCTAGGGGGGAACACTCCTTTAGAAGACCAGCATTCTGCTAGGGGTGAACACTCCTTTAGAAGACCAGCATGCTGCTAGGGGTGAACACTCCTTTAGAAGACCAGCAGGCTGCTAGGGGTGAACACTCCTTTAGAAGAACAAAAGGTTCAGGGAGAGAGTTCTACGTCCAAAATTGCACCCTCTTACCTATATAGTGCCCTCTGGGCCCTATAGACTGTTGCTGGGAGTAAGGTGGTATTTGGGCTGCAGGGAGTCTGAGTCTCTGCTCTTAGAACCTGACACTGACTATAAACAGTGTTATATACATGAAGTCTACAAGAGGAGAGATCTCTGTCTGTGTGCCTGTTTGAAGAGAGGCTGCTGATAGTATTAACATGTAATGCACCTGGATCCTTTAATAGGGCCTAGCAGTGAACCCTGCATGTGCCTCACACACACCAAGAACTATACACACACACGTATGCAAGCACACGCACACACACGCACACGCACACACGCTCACACACACACACATACAGGACAATACAAGTAATAAAACAGAGATCATACATGATGTTCATCATTAGACCCTTCTCTACAGCACAGTATCACCCAGGCAGTGCACTCTGTCACATCACCCAGGCAGTGCACTCTGTCACATCACCCAGGCAGTGCACTCTGTCACATCACCCAGGCAGTGCACTCTGTCACATCACCCAGGCAGTGCACTCTGTCACATCTCAAACCCAATATTCCCTGAGACCATCAGTCATCAAATCAGATTAGAGGATCTAAGGCTTTGCTTTTCATAATGACAGACGCAAACCAGACCACATCAGAGTATCTGTCAACTCTGTAATTTCAGATTACACCATCGTAGCGTCACAGCGTTCTTTCCAGGGCCACATGTGGAGTTTAATCCCAGGAGCAGCAGGATATCAGACAGGAAAGAGTCAACCGCTCTGATTACTGTTCATTTGGGACACCAAGGCCATAACCTCTTCAGCAATGAACCAGACATACCACGCCCTCTTCAGAACTGAACAAACCAGGCCACACCCTCTTCAGCATAGTATAGTATTGTAGTGTATTATTGTGTATCTACAGTATAGTATTGTAGTGTATTATTGTGTATCTACAGTATAGTATTATAGTGTATTATTGTGTATCTACAGTATAGTATTACAGTGTAATTGTGTATCTACAGAATAGTATTGTAGTGTATTATTGAGTATCTACAGTATAGTATTGTAGTGTATTATTGTGTATCTACAGTATAGTATTGTAGTGTATTATTGTGTATCTACAGTATAGTATTGTAGTGTATTATTGTGTATCTACAGTATAGTATTGTAGTGTATTATTGTGTATCTACAGTATAGTATTGCAGTGTAATTGTGTATATACAGAATAGTATTGTAGTGTATTATTGAGTATCTACAGTATAGTATTGTAGTGTATTATTGTGTATCTACAGAATAGTATTGTAGTGTATTATTGAGTATCTACAGTATATTATTGTAGTGTATTATTGTGTATCTACAGTATAGTATTGTAGTGTATTATTGTGTATCTACAGTATAGTATTGCAGTGTAATTGTGTATCTACAGTTTAGTATTGTAGTGAATTATTGTGTATCTACAGTATAGTATTGTAGTGTATTATTGTGTATCTACAGTATAGTATTGCAGTGTAATTGTGTGTATCTACAGTGTAGTATTGCAGTGTAATTGTGTATCTACAGTGTAGTATTGCAGTGTAATTGTGTGTATATAAAGTGTAGTATTGCAGTGTAATTGTGTGTATCTACAGTGTAGTATTGCAGTGTAATTGTGTGTATCTACAGTGTAGTATT
>CM042390.1:43137979-43235479 GCA_023634145.1 Thymallus thymallus | reverse complement strand
AACCAAGCCCTCACAATATCGGAGGGGCAAAGGCGAAGGATGGTGAGAACGGTCAAAAACAGCCCACAGACCACCTCCAAAGACCTACAACATCATCTTGCTGCAGATGGTGTCACTGTGCATCGTTCAACAATTCAGCGCACTTTGCACAAGGAGAAGCTGTACGGGAGAGTGATGCGGAAGAAGCCTTTTCTGCACACACGCCACAAACAGAGTCGCTTGAGGTATGCAAACGCGAGTGCTCCTCGCAAGATTTCTGACAGACGAGTGAAAAGAATAATCAGAAGAGTTGTCCAAGAGCCAAGGACCACTTGTGGAGAGTTTCAAAAAGACCTGCAATTAGCAGGTACTGTTGTCTCAAAAAAAACAGTAAGTAATGCACTCCACCGCCATGGCCTGTATGCACGCTCACCACGCAAGACTCCATTGCTGAAAAAAAAGCATGTTGAAGCTCGTTTAAAGTTTGCTGCACAACATTTGGAAAAGCCAGTGAAATACTGGGAGAATATAGTGTGGTCAGATGAGAGCAAAATTTGGATATTATGACATCCAAACAAAACTGTTTGGATGTCATAATACACACCATGTTTGGAGGAGAAATGGCACTGCACATCACCCTAAAAACACCATACCAACAGTGAAGTTTGGAGGTGGGAACATCATGAAGTGGGGCTGCTTTTCAGCAAATGGTACTGGCAAACTTCACATAATTGAAGGAAGGATAAATGGGCAAATTTACGAGGAGCACCTGGTCGAGGCAAATTTATGGTGAAATGATTGTCTTTCCACTTCCGTATTATGGCCCCAACAGTGCTCACTGGAACATTCAGAAGCTTAGAAATGCGCCTATAACCAATGCCATCATTATGTTTTGCAACAATTAGGTTGCGAAGGTCTTGAGACAGCTGTTTGCTTTTACCCATCATGAGATGTGTCTTGTGTGACACCTTGGCAATGAGACCTTTTTGTAGGCCATCAGTTGGGACTGAACCAGCTGATATTAATTTGCACTGACAGGGGGCTGGATTGCTTTTTAATTACTGATAGTTTTCAGCTGTTGTCTTGGCTTTCCATGCCTTTTTGAACCTGCCTTTCTTCATGTGTTCAATACTTTTTCCCTGTGTCATTTCACATTATTACACATATACTTAATTTCTGAACTTATTTGTTTTGGTTTTCTGTATGTATGGATTACTTGGGTTGTTACCAACATCTGGTGAAACTTTCATGTCAATAGCACCTTTGGAAATATATTTACTGAGAAAAATGGTGACATGTTCAATACTTATTTCACCCGCGGTATATATTTATATACATACATATACATATATACATACATATACATATATACATACACACACATATATATATATATATACATATATACATACATCTCTCTCTCTCTCTCTCTCTCTCTCTCTCTCTCTCTCTCTCTCTCTCTCTCTCTCTCTCTCTCTCTCTGTCTCTCTGTCTGTCTGTCTCTCTCTCTCTCTGTCTCTGTCTCTCTGTCTATCTCTCTGCCTCTCTCTCTCTCTCTCTCTCTCTCTCTCTCTCTCTCTCCCCCTCTCTCTCTCTCCTCTCTCTCTCTCTCTCTCTCTCTCCTCTCTCAATTTCAATTCAATTCAATTATTGGCATGACGTAACAACGTACATATTGCCAAAGCTTACTTTGGAGATTTACCATATGAACATAATTAATAATAATCAATATTTTCAACAGTAACAACAATAACCAAGGTTTAAAATAATCATACATTGAACAATAAGCAGGTTGGTTGGTCTGTCAACACTGTCCCTCATCTAATAACAGACAGCAATGTAGTGGTCTGTCAACACTGTCCCTCATCTAATAACAGACAGCAATGTAGTGGTCTGTCAACACTGTCCCTCATCTAATAACAGACAGCAATGTAGTGGTCTGTCAACACTGTCCCTCATCTAATAACAGACAGCAATGTAGTGGTCTGTCAACACTGTCCCTTATCTAATAACAGACAGCAATGTAGTGGTCTGTCAGACACTGTCCCTCATCTAATAACAGACAGCAATGTACAACCTGTCAACACTGTCCCTCATCTAATAACAGACAGCAATGTAGTGGTCACATCTCCCCTCCCCACATCTCCCCTCCCCACATCTCCCCTCCCCACATCTCTTCACCGCACATCTCCTCTCGTCAGGAGAGAGGGAGAGAGGGATTCTAGCCCAGAAGAATAGCATGAGGAGGAGAGGAGGAGGAGAGGAGGGGTAGAGCAGGGGGAGGGACTATAGCCCAGTGTGTTGTGTGAGGAGAGGAGAGGAGGAGGAGAGGAGGGGGAGAGCAGGGGGAGGGGCTATAGCCCAGTGTGTTGTGTGAGGAGAGGAGAGGAGGAGGAGAGGAGGGGGAGAGCAGGGGGAGGGGCTATAGCCCAGTGTGTTGTGTGAGGAGAGGAGAAGAGAGGAGAAGAGAGGAGAGGAGAAGAGAAGAGAAGAGAAGAGAAGAGAAGAGAGGAGAGGAGAGGAGAGGAGAGGAGAGGAGAGGAGAGGAGAGGAGAGGAGAGGAGAGGAGAGGAGAGGGAGAGAGTTGAGCCCAGTGTCCGTTGTGTTCATCTCAGTAGGCCTGCTGTGTCCCCTGTCATTCTCCATCTGAAGAGAAGACATTTCACTATACAACTTCTGTCATAAAAGTTCCTGTCTCTTCATAAAGACACACAACTCTTTCACTCCTTTCTACTGCTCTCTTCATTTCATCAGATCTCCCTGAGTAACTTCAGCCGCTTTGAAGGTTGGACTATCAATCTGTTGCTTTTAGAACCGCTGGGAGGTTTAACAACATTAAAGAACTATTTCAAGTTTAAAACAACAAAAAAGATTTTAACAGACATTACATTTAGTAAAAACAGTTCAATATGTTACACAAAAAAAGAGAGAATTTAAGCACGTTTGAATAATACAGATTTCACCCGTGACCATTACAATCTACTGTATAGTACTGAGATAGTCCATATAAGTACTGGAGCCCAAGAGAAAGAGAACCATAGCTAGGTTGACTGTACAACTACTTCCATGTAAGACAGAAGAACAAAACTAAGCAGTTGGAAGAACTGTAGAGATGTGCAGTGAAATGGGAATTATTCTGGTCAATTCCATCTCAATTTCAGTAAATTCCGGAAGTACACTGAAATTCCAATTCCAATTATTTTCAATGCTTTTCAACGAGGACACGTTGTTATTAGAATGGGAATTTGGTTTACTTTCTGAATTGACTGGAATTGAAATGGAATTGACCCCAACGTTTATTCAGGTTGTACTTGACATCCACAACGCTGATTCAGGTTGTACTTGACATCCACAACGCTGATTCAGGTTGTACTTGACATCCCCAACGCTGATTCAGGTTGTACTTGACATCCACAACGCTGATTCAGGTTGTACTTGACATCCACAACGCTGATTCAGGTTGTACTTGACATCCACAACGCTGATTCAGGTTGTACTTGACATCCACAACGCTGATTCAGGTTGTACTTGACAGTTTCTCATTTGTTTATGTAAAGACAATGATAATGATAGAGGACTTTAAATCACTCTTAATGTATATTCTAGTTCTGTACTGTTAGGGATCAAACTGCTTCCTGTCACCATAATACTGTAACCTTTAGGACCTCATCCACGCTGCAGGAGCAGAGGGTGTTACTCTGCACGACTTGACTACACAGTCAAATGAAACCCACCAGGAGTTCTGCCTTTCTACTTCCAATGACCAGATCTATGTTAGGTTGTGTCCAAAATGGCACCATGTTTCCTATATAGTGCACTCTTGGCTCAGGTCAAAAGTAGTTCACTATATATGGAATAGAGTGCCATTTGGGGAGCATTTAGTTAATGCTGTCAATCTTTTTTGAGTGGAAATGAAATCCCTTATGTTTCAATTAATTCCAAAACCCAGTTCTGGTTCAAACAACTTAGTGGAGGATCCTGAATAAAAAGAATACTTCTGAAACTCCAGACTGTCTTGGTGATTGACACTTCATATTTATTTCATCTTTACAGAAGTAGAAAGGTAGTGACAGGGGTGAAATTAAAACGCCATCCCCAGTCAGCTCTTTACATCCCATCTCCCTGTTCGCCTGGCTCTGCAGAGGCCCCTCTGGAGCCAAAATGGCACCCTGTTCCCTATTTAGTGCAATACTTTTGCCCAGGGCCCATAAGGCCCTATATAAGAAGGATGTAATTGAAGACACAGACTGTCTGCCTCTCTCTCTCTGTCAGTCTAGAAGTGGTATTTATCTCATCAAAGCAGGAACAATACTCTAGATATGTGGCAGCTGAGGCTCTCAGCATCCCCACTCAGCCTCAGTCCTCCTTATCATCCCCACTCAGCCTCAGTCCTCCTTATCATCCCCACTCAGCCTCAGTCCTCCTTATCATCCCCACTCAGCCTCAGTCCTCCTTATCATCCCCACTCAGCCTCAGTCCTCCTTATCATCCCCACTCAGCCTCAGTCCTCCTTATCATCCCCACTCAGCCTCAGTCCTCCTTATCATCCCCACTCAGCCTCAGTCCTCCTTATCATCCCCACTCAGCCTCAGTCCTCCTTATCATCCCCACTCAGCCTCAGTCCTCCATATCATCCCCACTCAGCCTCAGTCCTCCTTATCATCCCCACTCAGCCTCAGAGTCCTCCTTATCATCCCCACTCAGCCTCAGAGTCCTCCTACTCATCAACACGTTTACGACCTCATATTTATTTATTCATTTCTTATTTCTCTTAGAAGCTGAATAGACATGTTGGCTGGTTAATTAAAATGTATAATTCATTGCTGTATTGAATGGTTTCCTGCTTCTCTTTGTGAAGTCCAGTGGAAATTTGCATTTAAATTGGAAATCCCATTGAATTGTGCAGGGATATGTTTTGGTATGATGCATCACAGAATGGAAGGAGGAGAGGAGAGGAAGGGAGGAGGAGAGGAAGGGTGGAGGAGAGGAAGGGTGGAGGAGAGGAGAGGAATGGAGGAGGAGAGGAGAGGAAGGGAGGAGGAGAGGAAGGGTGGAGGAGAGGAAGGGTGGAGGAGAGGAGAGGAATGGAGGAGGAGAGGAGAGGAGAGGAAGGGTGGAGGAGAGGAAAGGATGGGAGGAGGAGAGGAAGGGAGGAGGAGAGGAAGGGAGGAGGAGAGGAGAGGAAGGGAGGAGGAGAGGAAGGGTGGAGGAGAGGAAGGGAGGAGGAGAGGAAGGGTGGAGGAGAGGAGAGGAAGGGTGGAGGAGAGGAAGGGATGGGAGGAGGAGAGGAAGGGTGGAGGAGAGGAAGGGTGGAGGAGAGGAGAGGATGGGAGGAGGAGAGGAAGGGTGGAGGAGAGGAAGGGAGGAGAGGAAGGGAGGAGGAGAGGAAGGGAGGAGGAGAGGAGGGGTGGAGGAGAGGAAGGGTGGAGGAGAGGAAGGGAGGAGGTGAGGAGAGGAAGGGAGGAGGAGAGGAAGGGAGGAGGAGGAGAGGAAGGGAGGAGGAGAGGAAGGGTGGAGGAGAGGAGAGGAAGGGAGGAGGAGAGGAAGGGAGGAGGAGGAGAGGAAGGGTGGAGGAGAGGAAGGTTGGAGGAGAGGAAGGGAGGAGGAGAGGAGAGAAAGGGAGGAGGAGAGGAAGGGTGGAGGAGAGGAAGGGAGGAGGAGAGGAAGGGAGGAGGAGAGGAGAGGAAGGGAGGAGGAGAGGAGGGGTGGAGGAGAGGAAGGGTGGAGGAGAGGAAGGAAGGAGGTGAGGAGAGGAAGGGAGGAGGAGAGGAAGGGAGGAGGAGGAGAGGAAGGGAGGAGGAGAGGAAGGGTGGAGGAGAGGAGAGGAAGGGAGGAGGAGAGGAAGGGTGGAGGAGAGGAAGGGAGGAGGAGGAGAGGAAGGGTGGAGGAGAGGAGAGGAAGGGAGGAGGAGAGGAGGGGTGGAGGAGAGGAAGGGAGGAGGAGAGGAGAGGAAGGGAGGAGGAGAGGAAGGGTCTTCCTGTCTTCCTGTCTGCCTATCTTCTTATCTTCCTGTCTTCCTGCCTTCCTATCTTATTGTCTTGCTGTCTTCCTGTCTTCCTATCTTCCTGTCTTCAACTGACAGAAATAAGACACTCTTAGAAAGGATGGCTGTGTCTAAGTCAACAAAGTGTTCCAGTATGGAAGGCAGGCTCTCATGTGGTAGCTACAGTTTGGAATGTTTGGCCGAACTACAAACTCCAGCCATGTTGGTTGCATCCCAAATCACAACCTATCCCCTATATATTCCATAGGGTTACATTTGGGACGCACCCTATGGCTATAGATCTGTAGATATCAGAGTTAAAAAATTACAATTACATTTTTGAATTTACCCATGAAGTGGAGAATTGGGGGCTGTGCAGTGGTGTGTTATAAAGTCCAGTCATATATCAGCGGTGTTATAAAGTCCAGTCATATATCAGCGGTGTTATAAGGTCCATTCATATATCAGTGGTGTTATAAAGTCCAGTCATATATCAGCGGTGTTATAAAGTCCAGTCATATATCAGCGGTGTTATAAAGTCCAGTCATATATCAGCGGTGTTATAAAGTCCAGTAATATATCAGCGGTGTTATAAGGTCCATTCATATATCAGTGGTGTTATAAAGTCCAGTCATATATCAGCGGTGTTATAAAGTCCAGTCATATATCAGTGGTGTGTTATAAAGTCCAGTCATATATCAGTGGTGTTATAAGGTCCAGTCATATATCAGCAGTGTTATAAAGTCCAGTCATATATCAGTGGTGTGTTATAAAGTCCAGTCATATATCAGTGGTGTTATAAGGTCCATTCATATATCAGCGGTGTTATAAAGTCCAGTCATATATCAGTGGTGTGTTATAAAGTCCAGTCATATATCAGTGGTGTTATAAGGTCCATTCATATATCAGTGGTGTTATAAAGTCCAGTCATATATCAGCGGTGTTATAAAGTCCAGTCATATATCAGTGGTGTTATAAAGTCCATTCATATATCAGCGGTGTTATAAAGTCCAGTCATATATCAGTGGTGTTATAAAGTCCAGTCATATATCAGTGGTGTTATAAAGTCCAGTCATATATCAGTGGTGTTATAAAGTCCAGTCATATATCAGTGGTGTTATAAAGTCCAGTCATATATCAGTGGTGTTATAAAGTCCAGTCATATATCAGTGGTGTTATAAAGTCCAGTCATATATCAGTGGACTGTCTTGTCTTGGCCCAACCGGACCTCTGACCAGTCTCTGTGGAATCTACTGCCACTGCAAGCCAGGGAAAACATACACAAACACACATCCACCACACACACACACATGCACATTTATTTGTATAGCACAATTCATACATAGAAGCAATTCAATGTGCTTTACAAAGAATTAAAATATCAAAAATAAAATAGAATAAAAACATATACTAGGATAAAAACATACATAAAGTAGAATTACATATTGAAGTGCAAGTTTAAAAGGTCAGTCAAAGGCACGTGAAAAGAGAAGTGTCTTTAACCTGGATTTAAAAATGGATACATCTGGTAGTTTATTCTAGCTACATGTAGCATAAGTGCTAAATGCAGCTTCGCCATGTTTAGTTAGGACTCTGGGCTCTACTAGCTGACCTGAGTCCATGGATCTAAGAGCCCTACTTGGTTTATAATCTGTAAACATATCAGAGATGTATTCGGGGCCCAAACCATTCAATGATTTATAAACTAAAAGCACCACTTTCTGTAACTGACTGGAAGCCAGTGCAAAGATTTAAGAACGGGATTGATGTGCTCTGTTCTCTTGGTCCTGGTTAAGACATTGGGAAAATGCCTGATTGCAGAGAGCCGTTAACTATTTGCTGCAAATCAGTTGTTATAGAGTTACAAATAGTTTTTAAAAAGTCAGATGGCAATGTGTCGAGACAATATGTTGAAGCTTTAAGATGTCCAACTGTTTCTTCTAGAGTTTTTTGGTCAATTGTATTGTACCTTTTTTTCATTGCTTTTAGTATATCGAATGTGCAATACGTGCAGTTATCTGTAATTAAACCCTGCGCACTAAGGACTGTATTTTAAGGGAATTACTATTATTACCCCAAATGATATCATACACACATTTAGCTATTAAAGTATCTCTTCCTGTCATTTACCTGTAGTTAATGTAACCATGCAAGTATTCACTTACCTGTTCATTTACCCAGTCTGTCTATTAAGTAAACTATTATTACCCTCGCTTATATCATACGCACATTTAGCTATTTAAGTATTTCCATTGACCTGTATAGTATAGTTAACCATGCAAATACTCCTTATTTATCTATATCAACTTGCAATATTAGCATCATTTTTTTTCACCTAACACACTGTAACAATGTATAGTATACATATTCAGCCAACCACCCATACTATGCAATGTCTTTTTAAAGCTTTTTTTTGCACTCCAGACTTCTTGTATTTCTATACTTTTTCATACTGCCACTCTATGTATCATGTATCGTGTATCTGTATTTTGTGTACTTTCGTTGTGGCATTTTGCACCTGCCCTGTGTTTTGTTGTAGCTGCTTGACAATCCATCCATCCGTCCGTCCGTCCGTCCGTCTGCCCGCCCGATCAAAGGTTCTTTATCATTATTGTCTGTGTTATTATCTATGTGGATGTTAAAATCCTCTGTTACAATAAACTAGTTGTAATCAACGGATATAACAGAGAGAAGTTCAGCAAAATCATCAATAAACTTTTCAGAGTATGGTGGAGGTCTGTAACATTTTGGGAGCATCCTTCAATGTAAAACAGAGGTATTCAAAACAAATACAATTACCAGGTGTATTTTCTTTGCACTGAAATGTATCTTTGAATACGGCAGCTACTCCTCCTCCTTTCCTACCATTTCAACACGTATTTATATAACCACGTTGTCCGGGTGCTGTCTCGTTGAGAACAGTAGCACTACAGTCTTCTGTCAGCCATGTCTCAGTGAGAAACATGACATCTAAGTTATAGGGTATTATAATGTCGTTAACTAAGAATGATTTGTTAACGAGAGATCTGATATTAAGTAAAGCTATCTTAAAAGAGATAATAGAGATAACAGAGATAACAGAGATAATAGAGATAATAGAGATAATAGAGATAATAGAGATAACAGAGATAATAGAGATAGAGATAACAGAGATAATAGAGATAATAGAGATAATAGAGATAATAGAGATAACAAAGATAATAGAGATAGCGATAATAGAGATAACAGAGATAACAGAGATAATAGAGATAGAGATAACAGAGATAACAGAGATAATAGAGATAACAGAGATAATAGAGATAGCAGAGATAATAGAGATAATAGAGATAGAGATAATAGAGATAACAGAGATAATAGAGATAGAGATAATAGAGATAACAGAGATAACAGAGATAGAGATAACAGAGATAACAGAGATAACAGAGATAATAGAGATAATAGAGATGATAGAGATAACAGAGATAATAGAGATAACAGAGATAACAGAGATAACAGAGATAGAGATAACAGAGATAATAGAGATAATAGAGATAATAGAGATAAGAGATAACAGAGATAATAGAGATAATAGAGATGATAGAGATAACAGAGATAATAGAGATAATAGAGATAATAGAGATAACAGAGATAACAGAGATAGAGATAATAGAGATAACAAAGATAATAGAGATAAGAGATAACAGAGATAATAGAGATAACAGAGATAATAGAGATAATAGAGATAACAGAGATAATAGAGATAACAGAGATAATAGAGATAGAGATAATAGAGATAAGAGATAATAGAGATAACAGAGATAATAACAGAGATAACAGAGATAACAGAGATAATAGAGATAACAGAGATAATAGAGATAATAGAGATAATAGGGGTCCCTGGAATAGTCTGAGGTTGACGTGTTACAAAAAGAGATTAGACTGGTTTGCCTCATAAATCTCATGCACTCAATTCCTTCTGTTTCTACTCAACACAGATAGAAATACTGGGTCCCAGCTCGTCCTCAGAGCAGTTGGTAATACTATTCTACAGTAGCAGGGACCCGGAGCACATCACTGAGTATATTCTGTGGAGATAAAGGACAAGGTTGTTGACAATGTTGTCTAAATGATTGTTTTAAATGGGGGGGAGGAGTGGGACATGGGGAAAGAGGTGCCTTGCTCTTTTTTGGTAGAGCTAGCTCCTTAATTGGTGAGTGTGGTGGGGGGGAGGGGGGTCGTTGAGCCCCCGCTTGGGACAAGGACAATCTCTGCAAGCATTGGGTGATTTGAGTCAGAGGGTCAGGTGAGAGGGGTGGATACTCTGCCTATGTGCAGTCCTTTGTGCTTATCTTGTTTGGGTATGGCATTCCAAGAGCGTGACGTATGTTGGCACCAAGCAGCCGGCATCCCATGATGTTTGGATGAACCCCATCAGATCTAAAGCGGTCTTTACAATTCCAAAAAAGATAGAAATTGTCAATAAACTTAATCCCATGGGTGAGGCACGCCACTGTCAGCCATGTATTCAGCCATGTATTCAGCCATGTATTCAGCCATGTATTCAGCCATGAGTCTGCTAAATGATTTGATTCCTTTCCCCAAAGTTGGAATGGGGCCTGAGATACATGGTGCGATTGATAGTTGCTTATTTTCTCCATTAGCAGACCCCCCCGATCTCAGAAGGTCAAAGACCCCGTGTGGATAATAAACCTCATGTTGCTTGGACGTGTAGAGAGAATAACTGGTAACCTTCCTGTCAGCTCTCTGACCCACGTATCAGCCATAGATTTTCAATCTTTACCTTTCTTATATGCTTGGATATATCGTACCCAATCAAGGTAGTATCTGGTTTATCAAATGAGAAGTTAGAAACGTTTCTTCTCGGCCTAGCAGTGGTTCTGTTGGTGTTTGGTTAGCCTTAATGCTAGTGATGTGATTAGCTTCAACGTAGTCATTATTCACACACATTTTGTTCCGAGTCAGTGGATCGTACCTGTTTTGCAGTGAGAGTTCAGGTGGTGGAGTGAGCGTTGATGCTCTCTTAATTGATTTCTTGCTGATTTTGCCTCCGCGGCGAACGATGTCAGACCAAGTCCCGGCTGGAGTTGATGCCTTCGGTCTAGCACCGGGGCTGTGCCAGTAAGAGGCGTCATTGGGGAAGGCTGGTTTGGGGGCCTCTGCGGTTAATCCAGTGGCATTAGAACACATCCAAGGGAGCGTGTCAGCCAAGTCCGTGACGGGATGCTCTAGATTTGATGTAATCCCGTGTATAAAAATCTGTCTGTCCATTAGTATTTGCTGGCTCGACACCTAGAGTAGCTGCAACAGTCAACATGTTGCTCACTCTCACGTACTTCCAACTGCACTCGTCTCATTCAGTCGCTCCCTCTGATATTGCTCTGTTCTGTTCACCAGTTTAGACTGCGTTCTATCAAGCTTTGGGAAATCTGTTGAGCTCTCTGGCCTTAGGTTAGCCTGTTGTGCTATGAAAGTGTTAGCATTTGTTAGGACACATTGTCCGACCGGAGGAGAGCTCGAGTGACTAGATCTTCCAGGCGATTGATCCGTTTCTCAAATTACTGTCTTAGCTCCTCCATGTAGGTAATAAGGTAGGGAGAGGTCGGGAGAGATTACACATACCCACACACACATCCACCGTCCCCCCCACACACATCCAACCTCCCCCCACACACATCCAACCTCCCCCCACACACACATCCAACCTCCCCCCACACACACACATAAATACACACACACACACAGCAACCCCCCACAGAGATACTTAGATACACTATCACCCCCCACAGAGATACTTAGATACACTGTCACCCCCCACAGAGATACTTAGATACACTGTCACCCCCCACAGAGATACTTAGATACACTGTCACCCCCACAGAGATACTTAGAAACACAGCCCCCCCAGAGATAGCCACACTGCCCCACCCAGACATAGCCACACAGCCCCCCCCAGACATAGCCACACAGCCCCCCCCCCACAGAGATACTTAGAAACACAGCCCCCCCAGACATAGCCACACAGTCACCCCCCACAGAGATACTTAGAAACACAGCCCCCCCAGACATAGCCACACAGCCACCCCCCACAGAGATACTTAGAAACACAGCCCCCCCAGACATAGCCACACAGTCACCCCCCCACAGACATAGCCACACAGCCACCCCCCACAGACATAGCCACACAGCCCCCCCCCAGACATAGCCACACAGCCACCCCCCACAGAGATACTTAGAAACACAGCCCCCCCAGACATAGCCACACAGCCCCCCCCCAGACATAGCCACACAGCCACCCCCCACAGACATAGCCACACAGCCACCCCCAGACATAGCCACACAGCCACCCCCCACAGAGATACTTAGAAACACAGCCCCCCCAGACATAGCCACACAGCCCCCCCCAGACATAGCCACACAGCCCCCCCCCAGACATAGCCACACAGCTCCCCCCCACAGAGATACTTAGAAACACAGCCCCCCCAGACATAGCCACACAGCCACCCCCCACAGAGATACTTAGAAACACAGCCCCCCCAGACATAGCCACACAGCCCCCACAGACATAGCCACACAGCCATCCCCCACAGACATAGCCACACAGCTCCCCCCAGACATAGCCACACAGCCCCCCCCCCCAGACATAGCCACACAGCCACCCCCCACAGAGATACTTAGAAACACAGCCCCCCCAGACATAGCCACACAGCCACCCCAGACATAGCCACACAGCTCCCCCCAGACATAGCCACACAGCCCCCCCAGACATAGCCACACAGCCACCCCCCACAGACATAGCCACACAGCCCCCCCAGACATAGCCACACAGTCACCCCCCACAGAGATACTTAGAAACACAGCCCCCCCAGACATAGCCACACAGCCCCCCCCAGACATAGCCACACAGCCCCCCCCCACAGAGATACTTAGAAACACAGCCCCCCCAGACATAGCCACACAGCCCCCCCCAGACATAGCCACACAGCCCCCCCCAGACATAGCCACACAGCCCCCCCCCAGACATAGCCACACAGCCCCCCCCACAGAGATACTTAGAAACACAGCCCCCCCAGACATAGCCACACAGCCCCCCCCCACAGAGATACTTAGAAACACAGCCCCCCACACAATATCTGCTGCTTTTTACTACATGTTGCTGTATGAAGAAAACACATCAGAACTGTCTCTGTTGGCCATCAGTATGTTGGCTGGCCTCAGACACACACACACACACACACACACACACACACACACACACATACACACACAGCTGCAGTCTTACGGGCTCCTGACCAATCCTGCTATTTTGTGTTTGTTATTTAACTTTGTTTTCAAAACAACGACCGAAAACTGCTTCTGGACGTCAGAACAGCGATCACTAACCTCTTGGATGAAGATTTCTACTTCAACTAGTCAGCAGCTGTGGAGGTACTGCTAATTCCAGACCAGGCCCTACTCCCCGGGCTGTGGAGGTACTGCTAATTCCAGACCAGGCCCTACTCCCCGGGCTGTGGAGGTACTGCTAATTCCAGACCAGGCCCTACTCCCCGGGCTGTGGAGGTACTGCTAATTCCAGACCAGGCCCTACTCCCCGGGCTGTGGAGGTACTGCTAATTCCAGACCAGGCCCTACTCCCCGGGCTGTGGAGGTACTGCTCATTCCAGACCAGGCCCTACTCCCCGGGCTGTGGATGTACTGCTCATTCCAGACCAGGCCCTACTCCCCGGGCTGTGGAGGTACTGCTAATTCCAGACCAGGCCCTACTCCCCGGGCTGTGGATGTACTGCTCATTCCAGACCAGGCCCTACTCCCCAGGCTGTGGATGTACTGCTCATTCCAGACCAGGCCCTACTCCCTGGGACTAGAAAGAGGAAGAGAAGGCAGAGGACAGGCTTCCTGACGAGACAATGTTGACGAGTAAATAAACCTCCTCTATCCTTCGTTCTATTGAGAACAAACCTGACGAGCTCCGTTCCAGACTATCCTGTCAACGGGACATGAACAACGTCAATATGTTTCTCAGAGTCGTGGCTGAACAAGGACATGGACAATATAATGTTCTGTACATCTAGCTGGTTTTTCTGTGCATTGTCAAGACCGACCTGCTGCGTTGGGTATGCTCAAGGTGGAGGGGTGTATCTCTTAGTTAACAACAGCTGGTGTCCAATCTCTAATATTAAGGAAGTGTCAAGGTTCTGCTGGCCTGAGTTAGAATACCTTATAATAAGCTGTAGACCACACTATTTACCAAGAGAGTTTTCTTCTATATTTTACTTCTAACTGTCTGTTTACCACCACAAACTGATGCTGGCTCTAAACCACCTTTACTCCACACAAAGAAACACATACAAAGTTCTCCCTCGCCGCTCCTGATTCCTGCTTACAAGCAAAAACTCAAACAGGAAGTAAAAGTGATGCGCTCAATACGGAAGTGGTCCAGGACTGTTTCACTAGAACAGACTGGAATATGAATCAGGATTCTTCCGATAACATTGAGGAGTTTACCACATCAGTCACCAGCTTCATTATTTGAAAGTGTAAGGTGGGCAGTGTAAGGCAAAGCTGAGGAAGTACAAGCCGGATATACCGTCTATCATTATGGGCAACGTGAGATCACTACATAACAAGATGGAGGAACTAGAGGGTCTTGTCTGTGGACAAAGGGAGTTCAGAGAAGCTAGTCTAGTGTGTTTTTTTCCGAGACATGGCTGTATGATAACATCCCCATAGAGAACGTCACTATCAGAGGTTTCCAGACCATCAGAGCAGACAGGGATAGGTTACAGACAGCACATCCCAGTGCCATTTCGGGGGATTTTAACCATGCATCTCTCTCTTCAACGCTGCCCACGTTCAAACAGTTTGTGAAGTGCCCAACCAGGAATAATACAACTCTGGACTTGTTATATGCTAATGTGAAGGATGCATACAACTCCACTGCACTCCCTCCCCTCGGTAGATCGGATCACAACCTTGTCCACCTCACCCCACTCTACAGGCCTATGGTCCAACAGCAGCCTGCGACCACTAGGACCATTAGGAGATGGTCCCCGGAGGCGAATGAGGCCCTACAGTACTGCTTTGAAACAACAGTCTGGGATGTGCTCTGTGAGGCTCATGGGGAGGACATCGATGGACTTACTGACTGCATAACAGACTATATACATTTTTGTGTAGACAAAAAGAGAGGTGTGGAAGGTTGTCTGTAGTGACTCCTCTAGCACTGAAATGCAGTGTCTTAGACCCATACAGGATATTAATACAGTAATGTTATCCAGAGAGCAGTCAGCTCAAAATACAATTATGGACAATTATGGAAATTATATTCTTGATATGAAACTTTTAATCTGTTTGAACAGGAAGCAGTTTCATGTCTCTTTGGTGACTCTTGCTCAGTTTTCTATGAGTGTATGACTTTTAATATCATTATCTGTTCTCTCCTTCAGCTATGTATTCTCTCCATCACCCGGGAGGAGAAGTGGATAAGAGGAGAGGAGACTGGAAGGAGTTCCCCTCTCCTCGTCTCTCAGCTGATGACAACACTTTACATCTTCAAAGACCCTGAGCATGGAACCATCAGAACCCTGGAAGGATTCATCAGTCGGTTGATCAGCCATTTAGGGCGAGAGATGGAAACTAACTACAATGAGCTCCACCCCTCCCGTACAAACGCTCCACATCCCAGAGTTGTAATCATACACATCTGGGATAGGGTTCCAGTTGGGACGTGTATGGCTGCACATCACATTACCATCGCGCCGAGGAGATGAGCGGAGAGGAGAGGAGAGTGATGCTGCTTGTCAGCTGAAACAACACAGCTGTTGGTGTTAGAGAGCATCTGGGTGAGTTGTCAATGCGGTCACACAGTTATTGACGAGATCCCCGAGACAACCTTGGTTGTTCAGTGAAACAGCCTCTGGTTCTACTGGCGAGGATCACTCACTCACTCACTCACTCACTCACTCACTCACTCACTCACACACTCACTCACTCACTCACTCACTCACTCACTCACTCACTCACTCACTCACTCACTCACTCACTCACTCACTCACTCACTCACTCACTCACTCACTCACACACACTCACACTCACTCACTCACTCACTCACTCACTCACTCACTCACTCACTCACTCACTCACTCACTCACTCACTCACACACTCACACACTCACTCACTCACTCACTCACTCACTCACTCACTCACTCACTCACTCACTCACTCACTCACTCACTCACTCACTCACTCACTCACTCACTCACTCACTCACTCACTCACTCACTCACTCACTCACTCACACACTCACTCACACACAGCTGATCAGCCTCTCTACACCTCAGCAGCAACACAACAGCTGCTGTTCTAACACATTACTGAACAGCAGCTCAGCTAATGCCAGATTAATGGATGTTGGGTAAACAGAACAATTATTATTATTTATAACCTTTATTTAACACATTATTATTTACAACTACGGCCTACACCAGCCAAACTCTGACAACGCTGGGCCAACTGTGCGCAGCCCTATGGTTGTGATACAGTCTGAATTCAAACCAGGTTGTCTGTAGTGACTCCTCTAGCACTGAGATGTAGTGTCTTAGACCACTGAACCAGGTTGTCTGTAGTGACTCCTCTAGCACTGAGATGCAGTGTCTTAGACCACTGAACCAGGTTGTCTGTAGTGACTCCTCTAGTACTGAGATGCAGTGTCTTAGACCACTGAACCAGGTTGTAGTTTCCAGCGCTGCTGGAGCTGTGTTTACTTTGCTTTGTTCCGGGACAATGTGGACTGCTCTGACTTTCATTGTAGCAGCTGCTTGTATGGGTTGTTTATGTATAGTATGGGTAGTTAGGTAGAGTATGGGTAGTTAGGTAGAGTATGGGTAGTTAGGTAGAGTATGGGTAGTTTATGTAGAGTATGGGTAGTTAGGTAGAGTATGGGTAGTTTATGTATAGTATGGGTAGTGTATGTATAGTATGGGTAGTTTATGTAGAGTATGGGTAGTTTATGTAGAGTATGGGTAGTTTATGTAGAGTATGGGTAGTTTAGGTAGAGTATGGGTAGTTAGGTAGAGTATGGGTAGTGTATGTATAGTATGGGTAGTTTATGTATAGTATGGGTAGTTTATGTAGAGTATGGGTAGTTTATGTAGAGTATGGGTAGTTTATGTAGAGTATGGGTAGTTAGGTAGAGTATGGGTAGTTAGGTAGAGTATGGGTAGTTAGGGAGAGTATGGGTAGTTTATGTATAGTATGGGTAGTGTATGTAGAGTATGGGTAGTTAGGTAGAGTATGGGTAGTTTATGTAGAGAATGGGTAGTTTATGTAGAGTATGGGTAGTTAGGTAGAGTATGGGTAGTTAGGTAGAGTATGGGTAGTTAGGTAGAGTATGGGTAGTTAGGTAGAGTATGGGTAGTTTATGTAGAGTATGGGTAGTTAGGTAGAGTATGGGTAGTTAGGTAGAGTATGGGTAGTTTATGTAGAGTATGGGTAGTTTATGTAGAGTATGGGTAGTTAGGGAGAGTATGGGTAGTTAGGTAGAGTATGGGTAGTTAGGTAGAGTATGGGTAGTTAGGTAGAGTATGGTTAGTTAGGTAGAGTATGGGTAGTTAGGTAGAGTATGGGTAGTTTATGTAGAGTATGGGTAGTTAGGTAGAGTATGGGTAGTTAGGTAGAGTATGGGTAGTTAGGTAGAGTATGGGTAGTTTATGTATAGTATGGGTAGTGTTTGTAGAGTATGGGTAGTTTATGTATAGTATGGGTAGTTTATGTAGAGTATGGGTAGTTTATGTAGAGTATGGGTAGTTAGGTAGAGTATGGGTAGTTTATGTATAGTATGGGTAGTGTATGTAGAGTATGGGTAGTTTATGTATAGTATGGGTAGTTAGGTAGAGTATGGGTAGTTTATGTAGAGTGTGGGTAGTTAGGTAGAGTATGGTAGTTAGGGAGAGTATGGGTAGTTTATGTATAGTATGGGTAGTGTATGTAGAGTATGGGTAGTTTATGTATAGTATGGGTAGTTTATGTAGAGTATGGGTAGTTTATGTATAGTATGGGTAGTTAGGTAGAGTATGGGTAGTTAGGTAGAGTATGGGTAGTTAGGTAGAGTATGGGTAGTTTATGTAGAGTATGGGTAGTTAGGTAGAGTATGGGTAGTTAGGTAGAGTATGGGTAGTTAGGTAGAGTATGGGTAGTTTATGTATAGTATGGGTAGTGTATGTAGAGTATGGGTAGTTTATGTATAGTATGGGTAGTTTATGTAGAGTATGGGTAGTTTATGTAGAGTATGGGTAGTTAGGTAGAGTATGGGTAGTTTATGTAGAGTATGGGTAGTTAGGTAGAGTATGGGTAGTTTATGTAGAGTATGGGTAGTTAGGTAGAGTATGGGTAGTTTAGGTAGAGTCATCCCTCTCTCTACCCTCATCATCCCTCTCTCTACCCTCATCATCCCTCTCTCTACCCCTCATCATCCCTCTCTCTACCCCTCTTCATCCCTCTCTCTACCCCTCATCATCCCTCTCTCTACCCCTCTTCATCCCTCTCTCTACCCCTCTTCATCCCTCTCTCTACCCCTCATCATCCCTCTCTCTACCCCTCATCATCCCTCTCTCTACCCCTCTTCATCCCTCTCTCTACCCCTCATCATCCCTCTCTCTACCCCTCATCATCCCTCTCTCTACCCCTCATCATCCCTCTCTCTACCCCTCTTCATCCCTCTCTCTACCCCTCATCATCCCTCTCTCTACACCTCTACCCTCTATCTGTACCCAACTATTACCCCTTCCGCTGCGCCAACATTAACTGACTGACAGCCACCAATTGATTTCCCCAGCCCCAATAAGCAGCTCATATAGCTAAAACAGCTAGTAAATATGACAGACAATGAGACAATATCCCAGAGATGGCAGACAATCAGACAATATCCCAGAGATGGCAGACAATCAGACAATATCCCAGAGATGGCAGACAATCAGACAATATCCCAGAGATGGCAGACAATCAGACAATATCCCAGAGATGGCAGACAATCAGACAATATCCCAGAGATGGCAGACAATCAGACAATATCCCAGAGATGGCAGACAATCAGACAATATCCCAGAGATGGCAGACAATCAGATAATATCCCAGAGATGACAATCAGACAGAGATGCCTCTTAACCCCTCTTCCCCCTCTTAACCCCTCTTTCCCCTCTTAACCCCTCTTACACCCTCTTCCCCTCTGAAGAGGAGTGATCCTTTTCACCCTTCACCCTTCTCTAAGCCTTGAGACATTTGAGACATGGATTGTGTATGTTTGCCATTAAGGTTGAATAGTAAAGCTTTAAGTGCCTTTGAATGGGGTATGGTAGTAGGTACCAGGCACACCGGTTTGTGTCAAGAACTGCAACACTGCTAGGTTTTTCACACAAAAGTGTCCTATGTGTATCATGAATAGTCCACCACCCAAAGGACATCCAGCCAACTTGAAAGAACTGTGGGAAGCATTGGTGTCAACACGGTCGAACATCCCTATGGAACGAATGCTTTCGACACATTGTAGAGTCCATGCACCTATGAATTGAGGTGTTTTGAGTGTATATCCACTGTTTTTGTCAAAATTGCTTATGCTCAGTCAATTTGGTTGGAGATGATTGACGTACAGCAGATTTAAGTCAGGACTGAGATGGACCACTAAGGAACTTCTGGACTGTATTTGGCCTTAATATTTCTGTAATTGTCTCACTGAAAATGTTTATTATATCAGTGCTAGTTCTTCCCATATGTAGACCTTACAGTGAAATGCTTACTAACTAGACCTTAACCAACAATACAACAGGTGTAGACCTTACAGTGAAATGCTTACTTACAAGCCCTTAACCAACAATACAACAGGTGTAGACCTTACAGTGAAATGCTTACTAACAAGCCCTTAACCAACAATACAACAGGTGTAGACCTTACAGTGAAATGCTTACTAACAAGCCCTTAACCAACAATACAACAGGTGTAGACCTTAGTGAAATGCTTACTAACAAGCCCTTAACCAACAATACAACAGGTGTAAACCTTACAGTGAAATGCTTACTAACAAGCCCTTAACCAACAATACAACAGGTGTAGACCTTACAGTGAAATGCTTACTAACAAGCCCTTAACCAACAATACAACAGGTGTAGACCTTACAGTGAAATGCTTACTAACAAGCCCTTAACCAACAATACAACAGGTGTAGACCTTACAGTGAAATGCTTACTAACAAGCCCTTAACCAACAATACAACAGGTGTAGACCTTACAGTGAAATGCTTACTAACAAGCCCTTAACCAACAATGCAACAGGTGTAGACCTTACAGTGAAATAATTACTATCAAGCCCTTAACAAACAATACAACAGGTGTAGACCTTACAGTGAAATGCTTACTAACAAGCCCTTAACCAACAATACAACAGGTGTAGACCTTACAGTGAAATACTTACTAACAAGCCCTTAACCAACAATACAACAGGTGTAGACCTTACAGTGAAATGCTTACTAACAAGCCCTTAACCAACAATACAACAGGTGTAGACCTTACAGTGAAATGCTTACTAACAAGCCCTTAACCAACAATACAACAGGTGTAGACCTTACAGTGAAATGCTTACTAACAAGCCCTTAACCAACAATACAACAGGTGTAAACCTTACAGTGAAATGCTTACTAACAAGCCCTTAACCAACAATACAACAGGTGTAGACCTTACAGTGAAATGCTTACTAACAAGCCCTTAACCAACAATACAACAGGTGTAGACCTTACAGTGAAATGCTTACTAACAAGCCCTTAACCAACAATACAACAGGTGTAGACCTTACAGTGAAATGCTTACTAACAAGCCCTTAACCAACAATACAACAGTGTAGACCTTACAGTGAAATGCTTACTAACAAGCCCTTAACCAACAATACAACAGGTGTAGACCTTACAGTGAAATACTTACTAACAAGCCCTTAACCAACAATACAACAGGTGTAGACCTTACAGTGAAATGCTTACTAACAAGCCCTTAACCAACAATACAACAGGTGTAGACCTTACAGTGAAATGCTTACTAACAAGCCCTTAACCAACAATACAACAGGTGTAGACCTTACAGTGAAATGACTTACTAACTAGACCTTAACCAACAATACAACAGGTGTAGACCTTACAGTAAAATGCTTACTAACAAGACCTTAACCAACAATACAACAGGTGTAGACCTTACAGTGAAATGCTTACTAACAAGCCCTTAACCAACAATACAACAGGTGTAAACCTTACAGTGAAATGCTTACTAACAAGCCCTTAACCAACAATACAACAGGTGTAGACCTTACAGTGAAATGCTTACTAACAAGCCCTTAACCAACAATACAACAGGTGTAGACCTTACAGTGAAATGCTGACTAACAAGCCCTTAACCAACAATACAACAGGTGTAGACCTTACAGTGAAATGCTTACTAACAAGCCCTTAACCAACAATACAACAGGTGTAGACCTTACAGTGAAATGCTTACTAACAAGCCCTTAACCAACAATACAACAGGTGTAGACCTTACAGTGAAATGCTTACTAACAAGCCCTTAACCAACAATACAACAGGTGTAGACCTTACAGTGAAATGCTTACTAACAAGCCCTTAACCAACAATACAACAGGTGTAGACCTTACAGTGAAATGCTTACTAACAAGCCCTTAACCAACAATACAACAGGTGTAGACCTTACAGTGAAATGCTGACTAACAAGCCCTTAACCAACAATACAACAGGTGTAGACCTTACAGTGAAATGCTTACTAACAAGCCCTTAACCAACAATACAACAGGTGTAGACCTTACAGTGAAATGCTTACTAACAAGCCCTTAACCAACAATACAACAGGTGTAGACCTTACAGTGAAATGCTATGTTGTTGAAGGCTGAGCTGTAGTCAATGAACAGCATTCTCACATAGGTGTTCCTTTTGTCCAGGTGGGAAAGGGCAGTGTGGAGTGTAATAGAGATTGCATCATCTGTGGATCTGTTGAGGCGATATGAGAATTGGAGTGGGTCTAGGGTTTCTGGGATAATGTTGTGGATGTAAGTCATGACCAGCCTTTCAAAGTCCTTCATGGCTACAGATGTGAGGCTACAGGTCTGTAGTAATTTAGGCAGGTTATCTTAGTGTTCTTGGGCACAGGGACTATGGTGGTCTGCTTGAAACATGTAGGTTTTACAGACTCAGTCAGGGACAGGTTGAAAATGTCAGTGAAGACACTTGCCAGTTGGTCAGCGCATGCTCAGTGTACACGTCCTGGTAATCCATCTGGCCCAGCGGCCTTGTGAATTAGCTCAGTGAGGATTTTTCCTGTAATCCATGGTTTCTGGTTGGGGTATATATGTACAGTCACTGTGGGGACGACGTCATCGATGCACTTAGTGATGAAGCCAGTGACTAAAGCCGGTGTACTCCTCATTGCCATCGGAAGAATCCCAGAACATATTCCAGTCTGTGCAGCATATCAATCCTGTAGCTTAGCATCTGCTTCATCTGACCACTTCTTTATTGACCGAGTCACTGGTACTTCCTGCTTTAGTTTCTGCTTGTAAGCAGGAATCAGGAGGATGGAATTATGGTCAGATTTGCCAAATGGAGGGTGAGGGAGAGCTTTGTATGTGTCTGTGTGTGGTGTAAAGGTGGTCTAGAGGTTTGTATGTGTCTGTGTGTGGTGTAAAGCTGGTCTAGAGGTTTGTATGTGTCTGTGTGTGGTGTAAAGGTGGTCTAGAGGTTTGTATGTGTCTGTGTGTGGTGTAAAGGTGGTCTAGAGGTTTGTATGTGTCTGTGTGTGGTGTAAAGGTGGTCTAGAGGTTTGTATGTGTCTGTGTGTGGTGTAAAGGTGGTCTAGAGGTTTGTATGTGTCTGTGTGTGGTGTAAAGGTGGTCTAGAGGTTTGTATGTGTCTGTGTGTGGTGTAAAGGTGGTCTAGAGGTTTGTATGTGTCTGTGTGTGGTGTAAAGGTGGTCTAGAGGTTTGTATGTGTCTGTGTGTGGTGTAAAGGTGGTCTAGAGGTTTGTATGTGTCTGTGTGTGGTGTAAAGGTGGTCTAGAGGTTTGTATGTGTCTGTGTGTGGTGTAAAGGTGGTCTAGAGGTTTGTATGTGTCTGTGTGTGGTGTAAAGGTGGTCTAGAGGTTTGTATGTGTCTGTGTGTGTGGAGTAAAGCTGGTCTAGAGGTTTGTATGTGTCTGTGTGTGGTGTAAAGGTGGTCTAGAGGTTTGTATGTGTCTGTGTGTGGAGTAAAGCTGGTCTAGAGGTTTGTATGTGTCTGTGTGTGGTGTAAAGGTGGTCTAGAGCTTTGTATGTGTCTGTGTGTGGTGTAAAGGTGGTCTAGAGGTTTGTATGTGTCTGTGTGTGGTGTAAAGGTGGTCTAGAGGTTTGTATGTGTCTGTGTGTGGAGTAAAGCTGGTCTAGAGGTTTGTATGTGTCTGTGTGTGGAGTAAAGCTGGTCTAGAGGTTTGTATGTGTCTGTGTGTGGTGTAAAGGTGGTCTAGAGGTTTGTATGTGTCTGTGTGTGGAGTAAAGCTGGTCTAGAGGTTTGTATGTGTCTGTGTGTGGTGTAAAGGTGGTCTAGAGGTTTGTATGTGTCTGTGTGTGGTGTAAAGGTGGTCTAGAGGTTTGTATGTGTCTGTGTGTGGTGTAAAGGTGGTCTAGAGGTTTGTATGTGTCTGTGTGTGGAGTAAAGCTGGTCTAGAGGTTTGTATGTGTCTGTGTGTGGTGTAAAGGTGGTCTAGAGGTTTGTATGTGTCTGTGTGTGGTGTAAAGGTGGTCTAGAGGTTTGTATGTGTCTGTGTGTGGTGTAAAGGTGGTCTAGAGGTTTGTATGTGTCTGTGTGTGGTGTAAAGCTGGTCTAGAGGTTTGTATGTGTCTGTGTGTGGAGTAAAGCTGGTCTAGAGGTTTGTATGTGTCTGTGTGTGGTGTAAAGGTGGTCTAGAGGTTTGTATGTGTCTATGTGTGGAGTAAAGCTGGTCTAGAGGTTTGTATGTGTCTGTGTGTGGTGTAAAGGTGGTCTAGAGGTTTGTATGTGTCTGTGTGTGGTGTAAAGGTGGTCTAGAGGTTTGTATGTGTCTGTGTGTGGAGTAAAGCTGGTCTAGAGGTTTGTATGTGTCTGTGTGTGGTGTAAAGCTGGTCTAGAGGTTTGTATGTGTCTGTGTGTGGTGTAAAGGTGGTCTAGAGGTTTGTATGTGTCTGTGTGTGGTGTAAAGGTGGTCTAGAGGTTTGTATGTGTCTGTGTGTGGAGTAAAGCTGGTCTAGAGGTTTGTATGTGTCTGTGTGTGGTGTAAAGGTGGTCTAGAGGTTTGTATGTGTCTATGTGTGGAGTAAAGCTGGTCTAGAGGTTTGTATGTGTCTGTGTGTGGTGTAAAGGTGGTCTAGAGCTTTGTATGTGTCTGTGTGTGGTGTAAAGGTGGTCTAGAGGTTTGTATGTGTCTGTGTGTGGTGTAAAGGTGGTCTAGAGGTTTGTATGTGTCTGTGTGTGGTGTAAAGGTGGTCTAGAGCTTTGTATGTGTCTGTGTGTGGTGTAAAGGTGGTCTAGAGGTTTGTATGTGTCTGTGTGTGGTGTAAAGGTGGTCTAGAGGTTTGTATGTGTCTGTGTGTGGTGTAAAGGTGGTCTAGAGGTTTGTATGTGTCTGTGTGTGGTGTAAAGGTGGTCTAGAGCTTTGTATGTGTCTGTGTGTGGTGTAAAGGTGGTCTAGAGGTTTGTATGTGTCTGTGTGTGGTGTAAAGGTGGTCTAGAGGTTTGTATGTGTCTGTGTGTGGTGTAAAGGTGGTCTAGAGGTTTGTATGTGTCTGTGTGTGGTGTAAAGGTGGTCTAGAGCTTTGTATGTGTCTGTGTGTGGTGTAAAGGTGGTCTAGAGGTTTGTATGTGTCTGTGTGTGGTGTAAAGGTGGTCTAGAGGTTTGTATGTGTCTGTGTGTGGTGTAAAGCTGGTCTAGAGGTTTGTATGTGTCTGTGTGTGGTGTAAAGGTGGTCTAGAGGTTTGTATGTGTCTGTGTGTGGTGTAAAGGTGGTCTAGAGGTTTGTATGTGTCTGTGTGTGGTGTAAAGCTGGTCTAGAGGTTTGTATGTGTCTGTGTGTGGTGTAAAGGTGGTCTAGAGGTTTGTATGTGTCTGTGTGTGGTGTAAAGGTGGTCTAGAGGTTTGTATGTGTCTGTGTGTGGTGTAAAGCTGGTCTAGAGGTTTGTATGTGTCTGTGTGTGGTGTAAAGGTGGTCTAGAGGTTTGTATGTGTCTGTGTGTGGTGTAAAGGTGGTCTAGAGGTTTGTATGTGTCTGTGTGTGGTGTAAAGGTGGTCTAGAGGTTTGTATGTGTCTGTGTGTGGTGTAAAGGTGGTCTAGAGGTTTGTATGTGTCTGTGTGTGGTGTAAAGGTGGTCTAGAGGTTTGTATGTGTCTGTGTGTGGTGTAAAGGTGGTCTAGAGGTTTGTATGTGTCTGTGTGTGGTGTAAAGGTGGTCTAGAGGTTTGTATGTGTCTGTGTGTGGTGTAAAGGTGGTCTAGAGGTTTGTATGTGTCTGTGTGTGGTGTAAAGGTGGTCTAGAGGTTTGTATGTGTCTGTGTGTGGAGTAAAGGTGGTCTAGAGGTTTGTATGTGTCTGTGTGTGGTGTAAAGGTGGTCTAGAGCTTTGTATGTGTCTGTGTGTGGTGTAAAGGTGGTCTAGAGGTTTGTATGTGTCTGTGTGTGGTGTAAAGGTGGTCTAGAGGTTTGTATGTGTCTGTGTGTGGTGTAAAGCTGGTCTAGAGGTTTGTATGTGTCTGTGTGTGGTGTAAAGGTGGTCTAGAGGTTTGTATGTGTCTGTGTGTGGTGTAAAGGTGGTCTAGAGGTTTGTATGTGTCTGTGTGTGGTGTAAAGCTGGTCTAGAGGTTTGTATGTGTCTGTGTGTGGTGTAAAGGTGGTCTAGAGGTTTGTATGTGTCTGTGTGTGGTGTAAAGGTGGTCTAGAGGTTTGTATGTGTCTGTGTGTGGTGTAAAGGTGGTCTAGAGGTTTGTATGTGTCTGTGTGTGGTGTAAAGGTGGTCTAGAGGTTTGTATGTGTCTGTGTGTGGTGTAAAGGTGGTCTAGAGGTTTGTATGTGTCTGTGTGTGGTGTAAAGGTGGTCTAGAGGTTTGTATGTGTCTGTGTGTGGTGTAAAGGTGGTCTAGAGCTTTGTATGTGTCTGTGTGTGGTGTAAAGGTGGTCTAGAGGTTTGTATGTGTCTGTGTGTGGTGTAAAGGTGGTCTAGAGGTTTGTATGTGTCTGTGTGTGGTGTAAAGCTGGTCTAGAGGTTTGTATGTGTCTGTGTGTGGTGTAAAGGTGGTCTAGAGGTTTGTATGTGTCTGTGTGTGGTGTAAAGGTGGTCTAGAGGTTTGTATGTGTCTGTGTGTGGTGTAAAGCTGGTCTAGAGGTTTGTATGTGTCTGTGTGTGGTGTAAAGGTGGTCTAGAGGTTTGTATGTGTCTGTGTGTGGTGTAAAGGTGGTCTAGAGGTTTGTATGTGTCTGTGTGTGGTGTAAAGGTGGTCTAGAGGTTTGTATGTGTCTGTGTGTGGTGTAAAGGTGGTCTAGAGGTTTGTATGTGTCTGTGTGTGGTGTAAAGGTGGTCTAGAGGTTTGTATGTGTCTGTGTGTGGTGTAAAGGTGGTCTAGAGGTTTGTATGTGTCTGTGTGTGGTGTAAAGGTGGTCTAGAGGTTTGTATGTGTCTGTGTGTGGTGTAAAGGTGGTCTAGAGGTTTGTATGTGTCTGTGTGTGGTGTAAAGGTGGTCTAGAGGTTTGTATGTGTCTGTGTGTGGTGTAAAGGTGGTCTAGAGGTTTGTATGTGTCTGTGTGTGGTGTAAAGGTGGTCTAGAGGTTTGTATGTGTCTGTGTGTGGAGTAAAGGTGGTCTAGAGGTTTGTATGTGTCTGTGTGTGGTGTAAAGGTGGTCTAGAGGTTTGTATGTGTCTGTGTGTGGTGTAAAGGTGGTCTAGAGGTTTGTATGTGTCTGTGTGTGGTGTAAAGGTGGTCTAGAGGTTTGTATGTGTCTGTGTGTGGAGTAAAGCTGGTCTAGAGGTTTGTATGTGTCTGTGTGTGGTGTAAAGGTGGTCTAGAGGTTTGTATGTGTCTATGTGTGGAGTAAAGCTGGTCTAGAGGTTTGTATGTGTCTGTGTGTGGTGTAAAGGTGGTCTAGAGCTTTGTATGTGTCTGTGTGTGGTGTAAAGGTGGTCTAGAGGTTTGTATGTGTCTGTGTGTGGTGTAAAGGTGGTCTAGAGGTTTGTATGTGTCTGTGTGTGGTGTAAAGCTGGTCTAGAGGTTTGTATGTGTCTGTGTGTGGTGTAAAGGTGGTCTAGAGGTTTGTATGTGTCTGTGTGTGGTGTAAAGGTGGTCTAGAGGTTTGTATGTGTCTGTGTGTGGTGTAAAGGTGGTCTAGAGGTTTGTATGTGTCTGTGTGTGGTGTAAAGCTGGTCTAGAGGTTTGTATGTGTCTGTGTGTGGTGTAAAGGTGGTCTAGAGGTTTGTATGTGTCTGTGTGTGGTGTAAAGGTGGTCTAGAGGTTTGTATGTGTCTGTGTGTGGTGTAAAGGTGGTCTAGAGGTTTGTATGTGTCTGTGTGTGGTGTAAAGGTGGTCTAGAGGTTTGTATGTGTCTGTGTGTGGTGTAAAGGTGGTCTAGAGGTTTGTATGTGTCTGTGTGTGGTGTAAAGGTGGTCTAGAGGTTTGTATGTGTCTGTGTGTGGTGTAAAGGTGGTCTAGAGGTTTGTATGTGTCTGTGTGTGGTGTAAAGGTGGTCTAGAGGTTTGTATGTGTCTGTGTGTGGTGTAAAGGTGGTCTAGAGGTTTGTATGTGTCTGTGTGTGGTGTAAAGGTGGTCTAGAGGTTTGTATGTGTCTGTGTGTGGTGTAAAGGTGGTCTAGAGGTTTGTATGTGTCTGTGTGTGGAGTAAAGGTGGTCTAGAGGTTTGTATGTGTCTGTGTGTGGTGTAAAGGTGGTCTAGAGGTTTGTATGTGTCTGTGTGTGGTGTAAAGCTGGTCTAGAGGTTTGTATGTGTCTGTGTGTGGTGTAAAGGTGGTCTAGAGGTTTGTATGTGTCTGTGTGTGGTGTAAAGGTGGTCTAGAGGTTTGTATGTGTCTGTGTGTGGTGTAAAGCTGGTCTAGAGGTTTGTATGTGTCTGTGTGTGGTGTAAAGGTGGTCTAGAGGTTTGTATGTGTCTGTGTGTGGTGTAAAGGTGGTCTAGAGGTTTGTATGTGTCTGTGTGTGGTGTAAAGGTGGTCTAGAGGTTTGTATGTGTCTGTGTGTGGTGTAAAGGTGGTCTAGAGGTTTGTATGTGTCTGTGTGTGGTGTAAAGGTGGTCTAGAGGTTTGTATGTGTCTGTGTGTGGTGTAAAGGTGGTCTAGAGGTTTGTATGTGTCTGTGTGTGGTGTAAAGGTGGTCTAGAGGTTTGTATGTGTCTGTGTGTGGTGTAAAGGTGGTCTAGAGGTTTGTATGTGTCTGTGTGTGGAGTAAAGGTGGTCTAGAGGTTTGTATGTGTCTGTGTGTGGTGTAAAGGTGGTCTAGAGCTTTGTATGTGTCTGTGTGTGGTGTAAAGGTGGTCTAGAGGTTTGTATGTGTCTGTGTGTGGTGTAAAGGTGGTCTAGAGGTTTGTATGTGTCTGTGTGTGGTGTAAAGGTGGTCTAGAGGTTTGTATGTGTCTGTGTGTGGTGTAAAGGTGGTCTAGAGGTTTGTATGTGTCTGTGTGTGGAGTAAAGGTGGTCTAGAGGTTTGTATGTGTCTGTGTGTGGTGTAAAGGTGGTCTAGAGGTTTGTATGTGTCTGTGTGTGGTGTAAAGGTGGTCTAGAGGTTTGTATGTGTCTGTGTGTGGTGTAAAGGTGGTCTAGAGGTTTGTATGTGTCTGTGTGTGGTGTAAAGGTGGTCTAGAGGTTTGTATGTGTCTGTGTGTGGTGTAAAGGTGGTCTAGAGGTTTGTATGTGTCTATGTGTGGTGTAAAGGTGGTCTAGAGGTTTGTATGTGTCTGTGTGTGGTGTAAAGGTGGTCTAGAGGTTTTTTTCCCTCTGGTTTAAGTTTAAGTTTCCCTGCATTAAAGTCCCCGGCCACTAGGAGCGCCGCCTCTGGATGGGCATTTTCCTGTTTGCTTATTGCCTAATACAGCTGACTGAGTGCGGTCTTAGTGCCAGCATCCGTCTGTGGAGATAAATAGACAGCCACGAAAAATATAGATGAAACTCTCTTGGCAAATATTGTGGTCTACACATAGAGAGGTCTATCATGAGATGCTCTACTTCAGGAGAGCAAAATCTAGAGACTTCCTTAGATTTTGTGCACCAGATGTTGTTTACAAATATACACAGCTCGCCCCTCCTCATCTTACCGGAGTCTGCTGTTCTATCTAGCCGGTGCAGCGTGTATCCGAATGTTATCCATTTCGTCGTTCAGCCACGACTCGGTGAAACATAAGATATTACAGTTTTTAATGTCCCGTTGGTAGGATATTTGTGACTGTACCTCATCTAATTTATTATCCAATGATTGTACGTTGGCTAGTAATACTGATGGTAAAGGCAGGTATCCCACTCGCCATCGGCAGATCCTTACACCGTGCCCAAAACGCATGTTGATTTTATCCCCCCACACCAGATGCGATCAACACAGGTGGAAATATCAAAACAAACTCTGAACCAATTATATTAATTTGGGGACAGGTTGTTAAGCATTAAACCTTTATGTCAATTTAGCTAGCTAGCTTGCTGTTGCTAGTTAGTTTGTCCTGGGATATAAACATTGGGTTGTTATTTGACCTGAAATGCACAAGGTCCTCTACTCTCTACTCCGACAATTAATCCACACATAAAACGGTCAAACTAATAGTTTCTAGTCATCTCTCTGTCAGGCTCTGGCCATAGAGAAGACTAATTGCTTCTCTATGTAGCTGTGGTCAGAGTCTGACAGTGTCGTTCTTTTCTGTTTCTGTGTGGGGTTTAGGGTGGATCCCTAATTAGAGGCAGCTGCACCGCATTGTCTCTAATTAGGGATCCAATATATGTTGAGTCTGTCCCTCACGCTGGGGTGGGTCGTTATCGTTACATGTTGATGTATTTCGCAGTCACGGGTGAAGTAAGTGTTTTTCGTTACGTCCGTTCAGTCGTGGTTGTTTTCGTGAACGTGACGTTATGTCTTTCGTGTTTGTTTGAGTGTAGTAGTTTGTTTGTTGTGTGATTATATTACATTGTAAAATCTAAAAAATATCAATGTCGAACTACTATCCCTGCGCTGCGTCTTGGTCTCCCCACATCCCATCTCGTGACACTCTCCTCCTTCCTTCAGGCTTCTTTTTCTTCTTCTTTGGGACTTTATACAGCGATTGGCAACTAACTTTAAAAGGTGCATTAGCACCACCAACTGGACTGGAGTGTGGACCTCAGTTCATCTTTCAATCGCCCACGTGGGAATTTGATCCTAAAAGCCAATGAGGAGATGGGAGAGGTGGTACTTGCAGTGCGTCGAGCGTCACAAATAGAACCAACTTCTGTTTTAGCGCCTGGCAACGCAGACGCTCGTTGGCGCGTGTCAGCAGTGTTGGTGCAATGGTTGAATAACATGTATGTGTACATTTATATTGCAACACTTGCGCACGCGACACGAGCGGTGTGCTCAACATGTTACAAGGCACCCCAATCTGAGTCCTCTATACCTGCGTCTGCATACCTGCCAATGACGGGGATCTGTGCCTTTCGCTGTCCTGAGTGATCGCTGTCCTGATATCTAGAAGCTCTTTTTTGCCATAAGATATGATGGCAGAAACATTTTGTACAAAATAAGTTACAAATAACGGATGGTTAGGCACCCGTAAAACGGCTGCCCTGTTCTCCAGCGCCATTTTGTACATACAATTATCTGCAAAGAACTTTAGTAAATACTACAGTAATGTCTGCAAAAACATTACACTTTTAAACTCTAGTAAACACTACAGTATCTTCCTATAAGTGAGAACATGCCAAGTATGGACCTACAGGTTAACCCTAACCCAGCCTTCCTACAGGTTAACCCTAACCCAGCCTTCCTACAGGTTAACTCAGCCCAGCCTTCCTACAGGTTAACCCAGCCCAGCCTTCCTACAGGTTAACCCAGCCCAGCCTTCCTACAGGTTAATCCTAACCCAGCCTTCCTACAGGTTAACCCAGCCCAGCCTTCCTACAGGTTAACCCTAACCAAGCCTTCCTACAGGTTAACCCAGCCCAGCCTTCCTACAGGTTAACCCAGCCCAGCCTTCCTACAGGTTAATCCTAACCCAGCCTTCCTACAGGTTAACCCAGCCCAGCCTTCCTACAGGTTAACCCTAACCCAGCCTTCCAACAGGTTAACCCTAACCCAGCCTTCCTACAGGTTAACCCTAACCCAGCCTTCCTACAGGTTAATCCTAACCCAGCCTTCCTACAGGTTAACCCAGCCCAGCCTTCCTACAGGTTAATCCTAACCCAGCCTTCCTACAGGTTAACCCAGCCCAGCCTTCCTACAGGTTAACCCAGCCCAGCCTTCCTACAGGTTAACCCAGCCCAGCCTTCCTACAGGTTAACCCAGCCCAGCCTTCCTACAGGTTAACCCTAACCCAGCCTTCCTACAGGTTAACCCAGCCCAGCCTTCCTACAGGTTAACCCAGCCCAGCCTTCCTACAGGTTAATCCTAACCCAGCCTTCCTACAGGTTAATCCAGCCCAGCCTTCCTACAGGTTAACCCAGCCCAGCCTTCCTACAGGTTAACCCTGCCCAGCCTTCCTACAGGTTAACCCTAACCCAGCCTTCCTACAGGTTAACCCAGCCCAGCTTTCCTACAGGTTAACCCTAACCCAGCCTTCCTACAGGTTAACCCAGAACCAGCCTTCCTACAGGTTAACCCAGCCCAGCCTTCCTACAGGTTAACCCATTGGAGACAGAGCAAGAACATGGAGATTATTGAAGGCAGAGCAGGGAGACTCTATTGGAGTCAGAGCAGAGCAGGGAGACTCTATTGGAGGCAGAGCAGAGCAGAGCAGGGAGACTACTGGAGGCAGAGCAGAGCAGGGAGACTGTTGGGGCTGCAGAGAGCAGAGTGATTCTTTTGGAGGCAGAGCAGGGGGACTCTATTGGAGACAGAGCAGAGCAACTCTATTGGAGGCAGAGCAAGGAGACTATTGGAGGCAGAGCAGAGCAACTCTATTGGGCAGATCAGAGCAGGGATAATATTGGAGTCAGAGCGGAGATACTCTATTTGAGGCAGAGTATAGCAGGGAGACTATTGGAGTCAGAGCAGAGCAGGGACACTCTATTGGAGGCAGAGCAGAGCAGGGAGACTATTGGAGGCAGAGCTGTGAGACTATTGGAGGCAGAGCAGAGTAGGGAGACTTCATTGGAGGCAGAGCAGAGCAGGGAGACTTCATTGGAGGCAGAGCAGAGCAGGGAGACTTCATTGGAGGCAGAGCAGAGCAGGGAGACTATTGGAGGCAGAGCAGAGAAGAGAGACTCTATTGGAGGCAGAGCAGAGGGGGTAATTATTGAGGTTGCAGATAGCAGAGCAGGGTTGCTATTCTTGCACACTTTGCAACTCTCTTACACACACACACTTTCTCATCACCATCATATTGTACACTAATACATGTATAATCCTACATCAACAGGAAATGTGAATTATTATTTGGTTTATAATGAATGGACATTTTATGTAGGGGTTTATCCATTTTTTGTTAGGGCAAATCATGTCTGACATTTTAAAGCCTTTTTATACCTCCAATACACTACAGGTTTGCATTTCTTTTATGATCAAATTAAGATATGGCATCTGTAAAGCTTCAGTGAGTTATTGACTCCACTCTCCTCAAAAAGGTAATGTCTACAGAACATGGCATGCCCTGACTCTCAAGTGAATCCATTGAACATGTGGTCAGTAGCGGGCCTAGCCACAAAGTCTTAAAATCACATGTTAAACGTGACCTTAAACTGAGATCAAAAAGCAAAAACTTCTCAGCCTACAGAACAAGATTCATCCAAATGAACGTCTCTCTCTCTCTCTCTCTCTCAATAAAACCTGACAGTAAACATTACACACACAAAAGTTCCCTAAAAATAAAGACATTTAAAATGTCATATTATGTATATGTAGTGTTATAATGATGTGCAAATAGTTAAAGTACAAAAGGGAAAATAAATCAACATAAATATGGGTTGTATTTACATGGTGTTTGTTCTTCACTGGTTGTCCTTTTCTTGTGACAACAGGTCACACATCTTGCTGCTGTGATGAACTCTGTGGTATTTCACCCAGTAGATATGGGAGTTTATCAAAACTGGGTTTATTTTCAAGAGAGGTAGAGAGGGAAGAAACGGAGAGAGATGGGGGAAGGGATGAGGAAGAGGGAAGAGATGGAGAGAGATGGGGGAAGGGATGAGGAAGAGGGAAGAGATGGAGAGAGATGGGGGAAGGGATGAGGAAGAGGGAAGAAATGGAGAGAGATGGGGGAAGGGATGAGGAAGAGGGAAGAGATGGAGAGAGATGGGGGAAGGGATGAGGAAGAGGGAAGAGATGGAGAGAGATGGGGGAAGGGATGAGGAAGAGGGAAGAAATGGAGAGAGATGGGGAAGGGATGAGGAAGAGGGAAGAGATGGAGAGAGATGGGGGAAGGGATGAGGAAGAGGGAAGAGATGGAGAGAGATGTGGAGAGGGAGACAAGATAGCTAAGGGAGATGTGGAGGCTGGATAGAGCAGAGACATGGAGAAAGGGAGAGATGGAGGAGAGAAGAGAGATGCTGAGAGAGATGGGAGTATACAGGAAGGCAGGAGAGATGGGAAGAGAGGAAGGAGAGGGAGACAGTAGGGAAGGAGAGGGAGACAGTAGGGAGGGAGAGAAAGAGGGAGATAGTAGGGAGGGAGATGGAGACAGTAGGGAGGAGAGGGAGACAGTAGGGGAGGAGAGGGAGACAGTAGGGATGGAGAGGGAGACAGTAGGGAGAGAGAGGGAGACAGTAGGAGGGAGAGAAAGAGGGAGATAGTAGGGAAGGAGAGGGAGACAGTAGGGAGGGAGAGAAAGAGGGAGACAGTAGGGAAGGAGAGGGAGACAGTAGGGACGGAGAGGGAGACAGTAGGGAGAGAGAGGGAGACAGTAGGAGGGAGAGAAAGAGGGAGATAGTAGGGAAGGAGAGGGAGACAGTAGGGACGGAGAGGGAGACAGTAGGGAAGGAGAGGGAGACAGTAGGGAAGGAGAGGGAGACAGTAGGGAGGGAGAGGGAGACAGTAGGGAAGGAGAGGGAGACAGTAGGGAAGGAGAGGGAGACAGTAGGGAGGGAGAGGTAGAGGGAGACAGTAGGGAGAGAGAGGGAGACAGTAGGGAAGGAGAGGGAGACAGTAGGGAGGGAGAGGGAGACAGTAGGGAAGGAGAGGGAGACAGTAGGGAAGGAGAGGGAGACAGTAGGGAAGGAGAGGGAGACAGTAGGGAAGGAGAGGGAGACAGTAGGGAGGGAGAGGGAGACAGTAGGGAAGGAGAGGGAGACAGTAGGGAAGGAGAGGGAGACAGTAGGGAGGGAGAGGTAGAGGGAGACAGTAGGGAAGGAGAGGGAGACAGTAGGGAGGGAGAGGGAGACAGTAGGGAGAGAGAGGGAGACAGTAGGGAAGGAGAGGGAGACAGTAGGGACGGAGAGGGAGACAGTAGGGAGGGAGAGGTAGAGGGAGACAGTAGGGAAGGAGAGGGAGACAGTAGGGAGGGAGAGGTAGAGGGAGACAGTAGGGAGGGAGAGGGAGACAGTAGGGAGGGAGAGGGAGACAGTAGGGAGGGAGAGGGAGACAGTAGGGAGAGAGAGGTAGAGGGAGACAGTAGGGAGGGAGAGGGAGACAGTAGGGAAGGAGAGGGAGACAGTAGGGAAGGAGAGGGAGACAGTAGGGAGAGAGAGGGAGACAGTAGGGAAGGAGAGGGAGACAGTAGGGAGGTAGAGGGAGACAGTAGGGAGGGAGAGGGAGACAGTAGGGAAGGAGAGGGAGACAGTAGGGAAGGAGAGGGAGACAGTAGGGAAGGAGAGGGAGACAGTAGGGAAGGAGAGGGAGACAGTAGGGAAGGAGAGGGAGACAGTAGGGAAGGAGAGGGAGACAGTAGGGAAGGAGAGGGAGACAGTAGGGAGGGAGAGGGAGACAGTAGGGAGGGAGAGGTAGAGGGAGACAGTAGGGAAGGAGAGGGAGACAGTAGGGAGGGAGAGGGAGACAGTAGGGAAGGAGAGGGAGACAGTAGGGAGAGAGAGGTAGAGGGAGACAGTAGGGAAGGAGAGGGAGACAGTAGGGAGGGAGAGGGAGACAGTAGGGAAGGAGAGGGAGACAGTATTGTTTTAGTGATTCACCAGAGTGAAGGTGTATTTCTGTATTGTTTTAGTGATTCACCATAGTGAAGGTGTATTTCTGTATTGTTTTAGTGATTCACCATAGTGAAGGTGTATTTCTGTATTGTTTTAGTGATTCACCATAGTGAAGGTATATTTCTGTATTGTTTTAGTGATTCACCATAGTGAAAGTGTATTTCTGTATTGTTTTAGTGATTCACCATAGTGAAGGTATATTTCTGTATTGTTTTAGTGATTCACCATAGTTAAGGTGTATTTCTGTATTGTTTTAGTGATTCACCATAGTGAAAGTGTATTTATGTATTGTTTTAGTGATTCACCAGAGTGAAGGTATATTTCTGTATTGTTTTAGTGATTCACCATAGTGAAGGTGTATTTCTGTATTGTTTTAGTGATTCACCATAGTGAAGGTGTATTTCTGTATTGTTTTAGTGATTCACCATAGTGAAGGTGTATTTCTGTATTGTTTTAGTGATTCACCATAGTGAAGGTGTATTTCTGTATTGTTTTAGTGATTCACCATAGTGAAGGTATATTTCTGTATTGTTTTAGTGATTCACCATAGTGAAAGTGTATTTATGTATTGTTTTAGTGATTCACCAGAGTGAAGTTATATTTCTGTATTGTTTTAGTGATTCACCATAGTGAAGGTGTATTTCTGTATTGTTTTAGTGATTCACCATAGTGAAGGTGTATTTCTGTATTGTTTTAGTGATTCACCATAGTGAAGGTATATTTCTGTATTGTTTTAGTGATTCACCATAGTGAAGGTGTATTTCTGTATTGTTTTAGTGATTCACCATAGTGAAGGTGTATTTCTGTATTGTTTTAGTGATTCACCATAGTGAAGATGTATTTCTGTATTGTTTTAGTGATTCACCATAGTGAAGGTGTATTTCTGTATTGTTTTAGTGATTCACCATAGTGAAGGTGTATTTCTGTATTGTTTTAGTGATTCACCAGAGTGAAGGTGTATTTCTGTATTGTTTTAGTGATTCACCATAGTGAAGGTGTATTTCTGTATTGTTTTAGTGATTCACCATAGTGAAGGTGTATTTCTGTATTGTTTTAGTGATTCACCATAGTGAAAGTGTATTTCTGTATTGTTTTAGTGATTCACCAGAGTGAAGGTGTATTTCTGTATTGTTTTAGTGATTCACCATAGTGAAGGTGTATTTCTGTATTGTTTTAGTGATTCACCATAGTGAAGGTGTATTTCTGTATTGTTTTAGTGATTCACCATAGTTAAGGTGTATTTCTGTATTGTTTTAGTGATTCACCATAGTGAAGGTGTATTTCTGTATTGTTTTAGTGATTCACCATAGTGAAGGTGTATTTCTGTATTGTTTTAGTGATTCACCAGAGTGAAGGTGTATTTCTGTATTGTTTTAGTGATTCACCATAGTGAAGGTATATTTCTGTATTGTTTTAGTGATTCACCATAGTGAAGGTGTATTTCTGTATTGTTTTAGTGATTCACCATAGTGAAGGTGTATTTCTGTATTGTTTTAGTGATTCACCATAGTGAAGGTGTATTTCTGTATTGTTTTAGTGATTCACCATAGTGAAGGTGTATTTCTGTATTGTTTTAGTGATTCACCAGAGTGAAGGTGTATTTCTGTATTGTTTTAGTGATTCACCATAGTGAAGGTATATTTCTGTATTGTTTTAGTGATTCACCATAGTGAAGGTGTATTTCTGTATTGTTTTAGTGATTCACCATAGTGAAGGTGTATTTCTGTATTGTTTTAGTGATTCACCATAGTGAAGGTGTATTTCTGTATTGTTTTAGTGATTCACCATAGTGAAGGTGTATTTCTGTATTGTTTTAGTGATTCACCATAGTGAAGGTGTATTTCTGTATTGTTTTAGTGATTCACCATAGTGAAGGTATATTTCTGTATTGTTTTAGTGATTCACCATAGTGAAGGTGTATTTCTGTATTGTTTTAGTGATTCACCATAGTGAAGGTGTATTTCTGTATTGTTTTAGTGATTCACCAGAGTGAAGGTGTATTTCTGTATTGTTTTAGTGATTCACCATAGTGAAGGTGTATTTCTGTATTGTTTTAGTGATTCACCATAGTGAAGGTGTATTTCTGTATTGTTTTAGTGATTCTCCATAGTGAAGGTGTATTTCTGTATTGTTTTAGTGATTCTCCATAGTGAAGGTATATTTCTGTATTGTTTTAGTGATTCACCATAGTTAAGGTGTATTTCTGTATTGTTTTAGTGATTCACCATAGTGAAGGTGTATTTCTGTATTGTTTTAGTGATTCACCATAGTGAAGGTGTATTTCTGTATTGTTTTAGTGATTCACCATAGTGAAGGTGTATTTCTGTATTGTTTTAGTGATTCACCATAGTGAAGGTGTATTTCTGTATTGTTTTAGTGATTCACCATAGTGAAGGTGTATTTCTGTATTGTTTTAGTGATTCACCATAGTGAAAGTGTATTTCTGTATTGTTTTAGTGATTCACCATAGTGAAGGTGTATTTCTGTATTGTTTTAGTGATTCACCATAGTGAAGGTGTATTTCTGTATTGTTTTAGTGATTCACCATAGTGAAGGTGTATTTCTGTATTGTTTTAGTGATTCACCATAGTGAAGGTGTATTTCTGTATTGTTTTAGTGATTCACCATAGTGAAGGTGTATTTCTGTATTGTTTTAGTGATTCACCATAGTGAAGGTGTATTTCTGTATTGTTTTAGTGATTCACCATAGTGAAGGTGTATTTCTGTATTTTTTTAGTGATTTAGCCAAGTCTCTGGTAATAATGTTGTGTTACTGATTCAATACAGAAGTGAACTACTAACAGTGAAGTAATAAATCCCGGGGGATTAACGTCTTAATACTCTGCATAATCAGGGAAGACCTACTATAGCATCTGTAGGATCTGTGTGTGTGTGTGTGTGTGTGTGTGTGTGTGTGTGTGTGTGTGTGTGTGTGTGTGTGTGTGTGTGTGTGTACTGTAGCAGTGGGAACATAATTTCATGCAGCTTTTAAAGGATTTAACAGGAAGCCTCAGCCTTTTGGATCCTGATGCTACAACACGTCTTTTTATCTTTCATGTTTGTCTCTGTTGTTGTCAGAGTGTTTCCTGATTCATTGTGTTTACAGTGAGACCACCATGCTGCACTACAGTCCCCCTAACGGCAATATTACAGCTCTGCTTTCTCAACTACAGCTGTGTAAGATTGTGTCCCAAATTACATCCTATTCCCTACGTGCCCAGGTTAAACATGCACTACATAGGGAATAGGATGCCATTTGGGACACAATCTTACACAGCTGTAGTTGAGAAAGCAGCTATAATATTTGGAATAAAGCATGGTTTCTACAGTTGGCATTGACCCAATTTATTTTATTTAACCTTTGTTTAACTAGTCAAGTCAGTTAATAACAAATTCTTATTTACAATGACGGCCTACCAAAAGGCAAAAGACCTCCTGCAGGGACGGGGGCTGGGATTAAAAATATAAATAAATACAATATAAATATAGAACCAAACACACATCATGACAAGAGAGACAAAACAACACTACATAAAGAGAGACCTAAGACAACAACACAGCAAGGCAGCAACACATGACAACACAGCATGGTAGCAACACAACATGACAACACAGCATGGTAGCAACACAACATGACAACAACATGGTAGCAACACAACATGGCAGTAACACAACATGACAACAACATGGTAGCAACACAACATGACAACACAGCATGGTAGCAACACAACATGACAACAACATGGTAGCAACACAACATGACAACAACATCGTAGCAACACAACAAGACAACAACATGGTAGCAACACAACATGGCAGCAACATGTTAGCAACACAACATGGCAGCAACACAACATGGGAGCAGCACAACATGGTAGCAACACAACATGGCAGCAACACAACATGGGAGCAGCACAACATGGTAGCAACACAACATGGCAGCAACACAACATGGGAGCAGCACAACATGGTAGCAACACAACATGGCAGCAACACAACATGACAACAACATGGTAGCAACACAACATGGCAGCAGCACAAAACAAACCCTAATCAAAATGATGATAAAGCTTCTAACACAGAATGTTGTACAATACTAAAGCAACAGAGTAGAACATAACCAGTAAATATCATAAACTCAAAACATCAGAACTCACACTGAACCTCACCCTAGAACACTGAAACGCAGACCTCACCCTAGAACACTGAAACGCAGACCTCACCCTAGAACACTGAAATGCAGACCTCACCCTAGAACACTGAAACGCAGACCTCACCCTAGAACACTGAAACCCAGACCTCATCTTTGTATTTATATCTGTGTTCTCTGTTTGTCTGTTGCCAGTCCGTCTTGTCTTGTCAGGTCTTATCAGGTCTTATCAGGGCATTTTCCCGTCTTCTTGTTTATCAAGTTTCTGTTTCCTAATTTTCCTGGTTCTGACCATTCTGCCTGCCCTGACCCCGAGCCTGCCTGCTGTTTCTTTAAACGTATGTCCTGCAGCGATCTCGTATCCTAGGAGACACTGAAGGATTTGTCGGACGTGGAGGACGTGTCCTTGAGCTGAACGGGAAAAGACCAGGATGTCGTCGAGGTAGACAAACACGACCCGGTTCAGCATGTCCCGGAGCACATCGTTGACCAGGGCCTGGAACATAGCGTGAACGTTGGTCAGTCTGAATGGCATAACTAAGTACTCATAGTGCCCGCTAGCCGTGTTAAAGGCTGTCTTCCACTCATCTCCTTCCCCTATCCGAACAGATGTTAGACTTTCCGAAGGTCCTACTTAGAGAAGATGGTCGCTCCCTGAATAGTATATTTATTTATTTTTATTTAAACTTTATTAAACTAGGTTAAGTAATTTAAGAACAAAAATATCAGTAGTCAGTACAGTACTCAATATCAGTAATCAATATCAGATATCAGTAGTCAATACAGTAATCAATACAGTAATCAATACAGTAATCAATACAGTAATCAATATCAGTAGTCAATATCAGTAATCAATAGCAGTAGTCAATATCAGTAGTCAATACAGTAGTCAATACAGTAATCAATACAGTAATCAATATCAGTAGTCAATATCAGTAGTTAATATCAGTAGTCAATATCAGTAGTCAATATCAGTAATCAATATCAGTAATCAATATCAGTAGTAAATACAGTATTCAATATCAGTAGTCAATATCAGTAGTCAATATCAGTAGTCAATATCAGTAATCAATATCAGTAGTCAATATCAGTAATCAATACCAGTAATCAATATCAGTAGTCAATATCAGTAATCAATATCAGTAGTCAATATCAGTAATCAATATCAGTAGTCAATATCAGTAATCAATATCAGTAGTCAATATCAGTAATCAATACCAGTAATCAATATCAGTAGTCAATATCAGTAATCAATATCAGTAGTCAATATCAGTAATCAATATCAGTAGTCAATATCAGTAATCAATATCAGTAATCAATACCAGTAATCAATATCAGTAATCAACATCAGTAGTCAATACAGTAGTCAATATCAGTAATCAATATCAGTAATCAATATCAGTAATCAACATCAGTAGTCAATACAGTAGTCAATACAGTACTCAATATCAGTAGTCAATATCAGTAATCAATACAGTAGTCAATATCGGTAGTCAATATCAGTAATCAATACAGTAGTCAATACAGTAATCAATATCAGTAGTCAATATCAGTAGTCAATATCAGTAGTCAATATCAGTAGTCAATATCAATAATCATCTATCTATCTATCTATCTATCTATCTATCTATCTATCTATCTATCTATCTATCTATCTATCTATCTATCTATCTATCTATCTATCTATCTATCTATCTATCTATCTATCTATCTATCTATCTATCTATCTATCTATCTATCTATCTATCTATCTATCTATCTATCTGCACAGCTAGGGATGTCGTCTGGGCCGGCAGCCTTAACACATTGAAATGTTTTACTCACGTCGGCCACGGAGAAGGAGAGCCCACAGTCCTTGGTAGCGGGCCGCGTCAATGACATAGAATGTGTTCATTCTGTCTGGAAGCAAGACGTCGGTGTCCGTGACGTGGCTGGTTTTCCTTCTATAATCTGTGATTGTCTGTAATCCCTGCCACATACGTCTGGTGTCTGAGCCGTTGAACTGAGACCCAACTTTATCTCTATACTGACAGTTAGCTTATTTCATTGCCTTGCGGAGTGAATAACTACACTGTTTATGTTCTTCCATATTCCCATGATTTGAGGGCACATGCCAAATATTTTGAACCTCCTGAAGGGGAACAGGCACGGTCACTGTCATGCCTTCTTCACATCTGTTTGCGTGTGTGTGGACCGTTGTAGCCTTTCCTACAGTCACTTACCAAAAGTGTCCTCTTTGGCCTCATGGGTGGAATTTTATTCATATTTTTCATAATTTCATAATTATGTGGTGTGTCTACAGTATCTCAAACTGTAGACAGTATGGAATATAAATATATATGCATATGATGATGTGTATAGACAGTATGGAATATAAATATATATGTATATGATGGTGTGTATAGACAGTATGGAATATAAATATATATGTATATGTATATGATGGTGTGTATAGACAGTATGGAATATAAATATATATGTATATGATGGTGTGTATAGACAGTATGGAATATAAATATATATGTATATGATGGTGTGTATAGACAGTATGGAATATAAATATATATGTATATGATGGTGTGTATAGACAGTATGGAATATAAATATATATGTAGATGATGGTGTGTATAGACAGTATGGAATATAAATATATATGTATATGATGGTGTGTATAGACAGTATGGAATATAAATATATATGTATATGATGGTGTGTATAGACAGTATGGAATATAAATATATATATATATATATGATGGTGTGTATAGACAGTATGGAATATAAATATATATGTATATGATGGTGTGTATAGACAGTATGGAATATAAATATATATGTATATGATGGTGTGTATAGACAGTATGGAATATAAATATATATGTATATGATGGTGTGTATAGACAGTATGGAATATAAATATATATGTATATGATGGTGTGTATAGACAGTATGGAATATAAATATATATATATATGATGGTGTGTATAGACAGTATGGAATATATATATATATATATATATATGATGGTGTGTATAGACAGTATGGAATATAAATATATATGTATATGATGGTGTGTATAGACAGTATGGAATATAAATATATATGTATATGATGGTGTGTATAGACAGTATGGAATATATATATATATATATATGATGGTGTGTGTATAGACAGTATGAATATATATTTATACACTGGGGACCTAAAGGAATATTACTCATTCTTTATTTGCTAATTTTTTTACATTGTAGAATAAAAGTGAAGACATCAAAACTATGATATAACACATATGGAATCATGTAGTAACTGAAAAAGTGTTAAACAAATCAAAATATATTTTATATTTGAGATTCTTCAAATAGCCACCCTTTGCCTTGATGACAGCTTTACACTCTTGGCATTCTCTCATTCTCTCATTCTCTCATTCTCTCATTCTCTCATTCTCTCAATGACTCTATAAGTCGAGAAGCAGGTGATGGTGAAACGTTTAGTAAAATAACAAACATGAAACGATACAGTGTAACAGTGAAAGCATGAACAGGAACAATACCGACTGAAGAATGAACGTAAGGGAGGGACAGATAAAGGGGAGGTAATGAGAAAGGTAATGGAGTCCAGTTGTGAATCATACTGATCTGCAGATGTGTGTAATGATGGCTGTCAAGATATCCATCTCTGAACAGTACTGTCTTAAATGATTTACTTGTAGAGACTAGTCTATCAGTGATAGGCTAGTAGTTCTGGACAGATCTTAACTGAAGTCTAAAATCTTTGATGTTTTACGTCTGAATTCATTCACTAATCAAAATACATGGAGTTTAAGTACGCACTTACCCAGATAAAAGACTAGTATGAACCCCAATACACATTATTCTAAAATATCATATCTTACAATGTCATGGTTGGAGTTGAGGAAAATGTTAAAGACGTCCCTAGTTTGGACCTGTATTATTGTTATGACAGATGTCCCTAGTTAGGACCTGTATTATTGTTATGACAGATGTCCCTAGTTAGGACCCGTATCCGTGTTATGACAGATGTCATTAGTTTGAACCTGTATTAGTTTTTTGACAGACTACCAGACTGTATGACCTTGAGATGAGATCAGTCTGATATATGCCTCACTAACACACTGCCATAACACCTCATCAACAAGCAATACTGGTAAGAAGCCCAATATACAGGTCTTCTGAGTTAATAATCCAACAAGGCATAGTCTGAAGTTGAAAAACATACGTTTGATGAGTCAGTGTGATACCCTATATCAGTGGTTCTCAAACTGGGGGTCGCAGGAAGGTTTTGGGGGGTCATGACTGTGAAACTGAATGGAAAAAATACATATTTTAATAGGCTACTTATTATTTTATTTTCATAACTGTCTCTTCGATTTGGTTACAAACATAGGCTAATAGTATTTCACAAACTTCTTGTTTCAAAAACATCTAATCTGAGCTTCAGGACTAAAAAGTTGCAAGTATTGATTGTTGACCAATGACCAGTCAACAGCATTGGCTTGCAAAGAAACATATCCCGATTAAATAAAATCTAATTTTATTTGTCACATGCGCCGAATACAACAGGTGTAGACCTTACAGTGAAATGCTTACTAACAAGCCCTTAACCAACAATACAACAGGTGTAGACCTTACAGTGAAATGCTTACTAACAAGCCCTTAACCAACAATACAACAGGTGTAGACCTTACAGTGAAATGCTTACTAACAAGCCCTTAACCAACAATACAACAGGTGTAGACCTTACAGTGAAATGCTTACTAACAAGCCCTTAACCAACAATACAACAGGTGTAGACCTTACAGTGAAATGCTTAATAACAAGCCCTTAACCAACAATACAACAGGTGTAGACCTTACAGTGAAATGCTTACTAACAAGCCCTTAACCAACAATACAACAGGTGTAGACCTTACAGTGAAATGCTTACTAACAAGCCCTTAACCAACAATACAACAGGTGTAGACCTTACAGTGAAATGCTTACTAACAAGCCCTTAACCAACAATACAACAGGTGTAGACCTTACAGTGAAATGCTTACTAACAAGCCCTTAACCAACAATACAACAGGTGTAGACCTTACAGTGAAATGCTTACTAACAAGCCCTTAACCTACAATACAACAGGTGTAGACCTTACAGTGAAATGCTTACTAACAAGCCCTTAACCAACAATACAACAGGTGTAGACCTTACAGTGAAATGCTTACTAAGAAGCCCTTAACCAACAATACAACAGGTGTAGACCTTACAGTGAAATGCTTACTAACAAGCCCTTAACCAACAATACAACAGGTGTAGACCTTACAGTGAAATGCTTACTAACAAGCCCTTAACCAACAATACAACAGGTGTAGACCTTACAGTGAAATGCTTACTAACAAGCCCTTAACCAACAATACAACAGGTGTAGACCTTACAGTGAAATGCTTACTAACAAGCCCTTAACCAACAATACAACAGGTGTAGACCTTACAGTGAAATGCTTACTAACAAGCCCTTAACCAACAATACAACAGGTGTAGACCTTACAGTGAAATGCTTACTAACAAGCCCTTAACCAACAATACAACAGGTGTAGACCTTACAGTGAAATACTTACTAACAAGCCCTTAACCAACAATACAACAGGTGTAGACCTTACAGTGAAATGCTTACTAACAAGACCTTAACCAACAATACAACAGGTGTAGACCTTACAGTGAAATGCTTACTAACAAGCCCTTAACCAACAATACAACAGGTGTAGACCTTACAGTGAAATGCTTACTAACAAGCCCTTAACCAACAATACAACAGGTGTAGACCTTACAGTGAAATACTTACTAACAAGCCCTTAACCAACAATACAACAGGTGTAGACCTTACAGTGAAATGCTTACTAACAAGCCCTTAACCAACAATACAACAGGTGTAGACCTTACAGTGAAATGCTTACTAACAAGCCCTTAACCAACAATACAACAGGTGTAGACCTTACAGTGAAATGCTGACTAACAAGCCCTTAACCAACAATACAACAGGTGTAGACCTTACAGTGAAATGCTTACTAACAAGCCCTTAACCAACAATACAACAGGTGTAGACCTTACAGTGAAATGCTTACTAACAAGCCCTTAACCAACAATACAACAGGTGTAGACCTTACAGTGAAACGCTTACTAACAAGACCTTAACCAACAATACAACAGGTGTAGACCTTACAGTGAAATGCTTACTAACAAGCCCTTAACCAACAATACAACAGGTGTAGACCTTACAGTGAAATGCTTACTAACAAGCCCTTAACCAACAATACAACAGGTGTAGACCTTACAGTGAAATGCTTACTAACAAGCCCTTAACCAACAATACAACAGGTGTAGACCTTACAGTGAAACGCTTACTAACAAGACCTTAACCAACAATACAACAGGTGTAGACCTTACAGTGAAATGCTTACTAACAAGCCCTTAACCAACAATACAACAGGTGTAGACCTTACAGTGAAATGCTTACTAACAAGCCCTTAACCAACAATACAGTTCAATAAAAATAGTTAAGAAAATATTTACTAAATAAACTAAAGTAAAAATGACCAGAAAGCATTCCTGAGGTTTTGCAAAAACAGAGTATGTTTATATTCTCTATATAAAATACAGATTTGTTATCTGCTACGGACTCATCTTTGCCAGAACCAGGATGGAGCTAGCATACAATGTTAGGTTGTTTTACTAATACAAAGCTGTTCATTTTAGTCTATTCAAAAGCCTTGTTCACACTGCAGGCCTTAATGCAAGATCAGTTCTGTTACTAGTGACCAAATGGGATTTGTGTGATAGATAGATAGGTACTTTATTGATCCTAGAGGGGGACATTTCTTTCAGAGAGCAGTCAATTGCTGGCATGGCTACGCTAGTTGTCATAGTAACTATGGGTGTGTGCGCCTTGGTGTAGGCTAATTGGTGGTGGTGCTTGTGCTTCCTGTCACTCAGAAGTTATGTAACAAGTTAAGGTGACAACAATGCCTGCCATTGACATTTCCCAGTTGCTTTGAATGTTCAAAATCACCTTTGAAGCCTCAACGTATAATATGAACTTTCAAACAAGTCCTTTTTGGCAACAGTGGACTACTAGCTAGCTAGGTAGCTGTTAGCTTTCTAGCACATTCACTCATTAGTTAGCTAGTTAGCGTCCACATGTTCTTGTCGAACTGTCAACAGAGTAGCCAGCAAGCAACAAGATATGCCAAATAATAGTCTAAAAAACAATTGAGGGCAAATAAATTAGACTGTTCAGACAAGTCACGTGGCCAGGTATCAGATTTGTATCTGATTTCAAACCACCTACAAAGATGGATTGAAATGTGGCTTGAAATATCAGATCCCATTTGCTTTTTGGCTGTTCAGACTACAGGAAAAAGAACCAATTCGAATCTTTTCTGTAATTTCAAAGGAAACGTTCCTAAAACATTACCAAAAATGAAATTAAATGTAACCATGTTTGAACCTTTAGAAAAACGTTCTGTTAAAGTAATGAAATACCAAGAAAATTGTTATTTTGTCAAGTTCCTTAAATGTGTTGAGTATGTTCTAAAGCCAAGCAACTATCCTTCACTATTCACAGAATGTTGTGGGCAGGTTGTATAATCATAGGACAACCACACTCTCATCAAGCTCTAAGAAATGTGCTAGCTGGGATCAGAGCTTTATCATGGCTCCATGGCCACACCACTCCATATGTTGTGTTTGTGATAATGTGTTTTTAATTATCCTCCCTGAAGTGTCATCGTCTAAGTTCAGAATTAAACTCCCTCTTTTTTTCAATTTAATGCCCGGCTGGCCACATTGTCAATCTTTCTTAAGTAGCCTGTCCCATTTTTTAAATCAATTATTTTCTGCGGCTGCAGAAATATGCTAATTTAAAGAGATATCGGCAGAGTGGACTGACTGACACTCTTTCTCTGGCAGAAATCAGCTAACCGGTCGTTACAAGAGGTAGGATGCTGAATATTACTGTAAAAAACCAGCAACTACAGACACGTGGCCTTCTTACTTTCTGTTTTTAAACAACACTCAAACCATTCCGTCTGGCATCTACTACCAGACCCTGTTCAAGGGCACTTCAATCTTTTGTCTTGTTCATTCACCCTCTGAATGTCACACATACACAATCCATGTCTCCGTTGTCTCAAGGCTTAAACATCCTTCTTTAACCTGTCTCCTCCTCTTCATCTAGACTGATTGAAGTGTATTTAACATGTGACATCAATAAGGAATCATAGCTTTCACCTGGATTCACCTGGTCAGTCTGTCATGGAGAGAGCAGGTGTTCCTAATGTTTTATACACTCAGTGTACATTCTACTGTATATTTACATTATAGATAGATAGATAGATAGATAGATAGATAGATAGATAGATAGATAGATAGATAGATAGATAGATAGATAGATAGATAGATAGATAGATAGATAGATAGATAGATAGATAGATAGATAGATAGATAGATAGATAGATAGATAGATAGATAGAAAACACAGGGCAGGTACAAAATGCCAGAATAAGGGATCACTATACATTGTTACAGTGTGTTAGGTGAAAAAAAAAGATACAAATATTTCAAGTTGATATAGATAAATAAGGAGTATATGCATGGACCAGCTGCCATCATGTCAGTGATTGTCTCATTAACACAGGTGAGAGTGTTGACGAGGACAAGGCTGGAGATCACTCTGTCATGCTGATTGAGTCAGAATAACAGACTGGAAGCTTTAAAATGAGGGTGGTGCTTGAAATCATTGTTCTTCCTCTGTCAACCATGGTTACCTGCAAGGAAACACGTGCCGTCATCATTGCTTTGCACAAAAAGGGCTTCACAGGCAAGGATATTGCTGCTGGTAAGATTAGATAGATAGATAGATAGATAGATAGATAGATAGATAGATAGATAGATAGATAGATAGATAGATAGATAGATAGATAGATAGATAGATAGATAGATAGATAGATAGATAGATAGATAGATAGATAGATAGATAGATAGATAGATAGATAGATAGATAGATAGATAGATAGATAGATAGATAGCAGCTACACAGGGCAGGTGCAAAATGCCACAACGAAAATACACAAAAGACAGATACACGGTACATGATACATAGAGCGGCAGTATGAAAAAGTATAGAAATACAAGATATCTGGAGTGCAAAAAAAAAAAGCTATAAAAGGACATTGCATAGTATGAGTGGTTGGCTGAATATGTACACTATACATTGGTGGATGTTGGATGGTTAACTATACTATACAGGTCGATGGCAGAGAAATACTTCAGTAGCTAAAAATGCGTATGATATGAGCGAGGGTAATAATAGTTTACTTAATAGACAGACTGGGTAAATGAACAGGTAAGTGAAAATGTTGCATGGTTAAATTAGCTGTACAGTTAGGTATACAGTTATATTTACAGATAAGTGAATACTTGCATGGTTACACAAACTGTACAGGTAAATGACAGGAAGAGATACTTTAATAGCTAAATGTGTGTATGATATCATTTGGGAACTTCAAGGAGAGAGGTTCAATTGTTGTGAAGAAGGCGTCAGGGCGCCCAAGAAGAAGTCCAGGAAGCGCCAGGACCGTCTCCTAAAGTTGATTCAGCTGCGGGATCGGGGCACCACCAGTGCAGAGCTTGCTCAGGAATGGCAGCAGGCAGGTTTGAGTGAATCTGCACGCACAGTGAGGCGAATACTTTTGGAGGATGGCCTGGTGTCAAGAAGGGCAGCAAAGAAGCCACTTCTCTCCAGGAAAAACATCAGGGACAGACTGATATTCTGCAAAAGGTACAGGGATTCTCAAAACTTTTGGCCACGACTGTATATACAATTATTTTATGTACTGCACATATCTATCTTTCTCTCTCTCTCTAAAAGAACAACCTAACCCCTCTCTCTCTCTCTCTCTGTCTCTCTCTCTCTCTCTTTCTCTCTGTCTCTCTCTCTCTCTCTCTCTCTCTCTCTCTCTCTCTTTCTCTCTCTCTCTGTCTCTGTCTCTGTCTCTCTGTAAGGGCTGGGTTGTGGTTAGGGTGCTGACTCCCACCAGGTGGAGTAAAAGAGAGCCACAATCCAGTCCTCACATCAGTGAGGGAATATTAATGATCCCCAATCAGAGACAGCTGTATAGAGTTGGTCTCTGATTGGGGATAGTATTTAGCCATCCTTCATATCCACCTGTGTGTGGATCATTGTTCGTGTCTGTCTGCTTGTTGAGCCAAAACGTAAGTCACTGTGTTTTGTTTGTAGTCGTTTTGTTTTCACTCTCCTTGTTTATTTGTAAATGCTTCGTGAGAACATCTCATTCAAATAAAAAGGATGTCACTCCACGATCGCTCCGTATATCGTCCCTGAACTCCTCACCGTGACACTCTCTCTCTCTCTTTGTCTCTCTGTCTAACCTATTGGAATTACAGCCTTCTCATCTTGTTTCACACAGAAACTGTTGTTCATCACAAATACATACAGAATGCCCTGGGCTCCATATTCAGTTGAATAGGCTAGTCCAACAACCCCAGGGCTCCATATTCAGTTGAATAGGCTAGTCCAACAACCCCAGGGCTCCATATTCAGTTGAATAGGCTAGTCCAACAACCCCAGGGCTCCATATTCAGTTGAATAGGCTAGTCCAACAACCCCAGGGCTCCATATTCAGTTGAATAGGCTAGTCCAACAACCCCAGGGCTCCATATTCAGTTGAATAGGCTAGTCCAACAACCCCAGGGCTCCATATTCAGTTGAATAGGCTAGTCCAACAACCCCAGGGCTCCATATTCAGTTGAATAGGCTAGTCCAACAACCCCAGGGCTCCATTTTCAGTTGAATAGGCTAGTCCAACAACCCCAGGGCTCCATATTCAGTTGAATAGGCTAGTCCAACAACCCCAGGGCTCCATTTTCAGTTGAATAGGCTAGTCCAACAACCCCAGGGCTCCATTTTCAGTTGAATAGGCTAGTCCAACAACCCCAGGGCTCCATATTCAGTTGAATAGGCTAGTCCAACAACCCCAGGGCTCCATATTCAGTTGAATAGGCTAGTCCAACAACCCCAGGGCTCCATATTCAGTTGAATAGGCTAGTCCAACAACCCCAGGGCTCCATATTCAGTTGAATAGGCTAGTCCAACAACCCCAGGGCTCCATTTTCAGTTGAATAGGCTAGTCCAACAACCCCAGGGCTCCATTTTCAGTTGTATCAGTGATGACAGTGAGAGTACTGATTAATATGCAGAACAGATACTTTGATCCACAGCCTGACAGATACATGGTTGATTAATCTCTTTGTACCCATTCAGGGATAATGACCCCCATTCGGATGTCCTATTGAGAAGCACAGAGGCTGTGATACAACTGGCACCCTATTGCCTATGTAGTGCACTACAAGCCCTACGGGCCCTGGTCAAAATAGTGCACTATATAGGTAACAAGGTACCATTTGGGGCTTAGTCTGTGTCTCTTCCAGTCTTTGTTTCAGCAGCAGAAAGACATGGAGCTAAAACAATAAGTATATACAGTATATTACATTTTACATTTCATCATTTACTTGATAAATTAGGAGAAGTGGATTATCCTAATAATAATTACCAGCAGTTTTCTACGTCACCTTGATACAGTTTTCTATGAGCTGCTGACGTCACCTTGATACAGTTTTCTATGAGCTGCTGACGTCACCTTGATACAGTTTTCTATGAGCTGCTGACGTCACCTTGATACAGTTTTCTATGAGCTGCTGACGTCACCTTGATACAGTTTTCTATGAGCTGCTGACGTCACCTTGATACAATTTTCTATGAGCTGTTATAGAAAACTAGATGATTACTTTTAAATTCAGAAAGAATGTTTGATTGGCGGGTAAAGAGCAGGAATAGGCTTTTATAGGCTACAGTCCAAGCTGCTGTCGGCATCCAAAGACTATCCAACTTGCTTGAATAAACGCTTGGAGGTAAAGATGACAGCAGTGGTGTAGACTACGGCGACACGGATATCACTTATTATTAACATCTACATAGAGCATTGATGTGAATCATACTGATGCTCTCATTTAGCTATTTGCGCCTCACAGATTGTGGTTGTTGTGGACGGCTGTTCACAAATCTAAATGTGTATTTGAACCCTTTAATGGTTGAATTCAAGAAGTTTAAGCTGCCTATCAATCATTGTTTTTTAAACCAGTGGACAGACAGTGAAAAATGTGCTCTTCCAACAGCTGCATAGTGCTGATCCCAATCTAATTGATGCTGATATTTAAAACAGATCCATCGGCCTAATGAACACATGCTCAAACTCTTTTTGATAGACCTAAAGGGGCAGTCTGTAGTTGCTACATCTTGACTTAAAAATGATATATATGAATGTAAAGATATAATTTAATGGTATTATTATCTGTAGTAGAGAGTGATGGGTTAGAAGAAACCTCCATAACCAACCCATAAAGTAACATATTTATCCATATATGACCAGCTATGTAAACTTTAACATTGATTTATCCTGTTATAGATGTTGTTCAATCAGTAACATACATGTTAGTCTTCTTCTAATGTCTCTTAAGGGGAAAGTCATCTAAAATGAACTGACAACAATTTTGTACCGTTAACTAGTAACTGTAACATATTACATTTAGATTGTAACCTACCCATCCCTGGTCCCAGTCAGGTTCACTGTACACATTACAGCAGGATGATCATTTTCTTTTGTAAGAATGATGTATAGTATGTTTTTCCTGATGTAGAGAACGTTATCAGGACAGTCAATCATATGAAGATATCAGTGGGTTTGGATAAGAGTTGGCGTCTGAATGGCCATGTTGCGTAATGAAAGGAAAAGGTCCAGCAAAAGGAAAGAATGTGGTAGAAAAGAAAAGTGAATATGACGGGTCTGATCATGACGGGTCTGATCATGACGGGTCTGATCATGACGGGTCTGATAATGACGGGTCTGATCATGACGGGTCTGATCATGACGGGTCTGATCATGACGGGTCTGATAATGACGGGTCTGATCATGACAGGTCTGATAATGACAGGTCTGATAATGACGGGTCTGATAATGACGGGTCTGATAATGACAGGTCTGATAATGACAGGTCTGATAATGACAGGTCTGATAATGACGGGTCTGATAATGACGGGTCTGATAATGACAGGTCTGATCATGACAGGTCTGATAATGATGGGTCTGATAATGATAGGTTTGATAATGATGGGTCTAATAATGATGGGTCTGATAATGATGGGTCTGATAATGACGGGTCTGATAATGCCAGGTCTGATCATGCCAGGTCTGATAATGATGGGTCTGATAATGATGGGTTTGATAATGATGGGTCTGATAATGATGGGTCGGATTATGATGGGTCTGATAATGATGGGTCTCATCAAACAACTACAGGGGTTACTGATGGATCCTCAACAGAGTCTCATCAAACAATACAGAGGTTACTGATGGATCCTCAACAGAGTCTCATCAAACAATACAGAGGTTACTGATGGATCCCCCACAGAGTCTCATCAAACAATACAGAGGTTACTGATGGATCCTCAACAGAGTCTCATCAAACAATACAGAGGTTACTGATGGATCCTCAACAGAGTCTCATCAAACAACTACAGAGGTTACTGATGGATCCTCAACAGAGTCTCATCAAACAACTACAGAGGTTACTGATGGATCCTCAACAGAGTCTCATCAAACAACTACAGAGGTTACTGATGGATCCTCAACAGAGTCTCATCAAACAACTACAGGGGTTACTGGTAGATGTATTTTGGCCTGGTCAATACTGGACACGCGCAGCAGTGTTACACCTCCCTTTGCATGAGGGGGGCCAAGGGCTGGTGGACATTGGGTCCAGAGTGACAGCTTTCTGTTTACAAGCTGCAGAGAGACTTTTGTACCAGTAGGGGGTGTACTGGATAGACACAGTTTGGCTGTTCTGAGGAGAGCTGGGGACCTTGGGCATGACAGGCACTTGTTCCTGTTGGAAATGGAGCAGGTCGATATGTCAGCCATTACTACACTCTACCTCGCTGTGCTTTGGGTGTGGAAAAACACTCTCTGTTTACAGAGACGTTTCATGGCCAGGAGCATGGATAATGGATTTCATGGCCAGGAGCATGGATAATGGATTTCATGGCCAGGAGCATGGATAATGGATTTCATGGCCAGGAGCATGGATAATGGATTTCATAGCCAGGAGCATGGATAATGAATTTCATGGCCAGGAGCATGGATAATGAAGGAGCATGGATAATGGATTTCATGGCCAGGAGCATGGATTTCATGGCCAGGAACATGGATAATGAATTTCATGGCCAGGAGCATGGATAAGAAATTTCATGGCCAGGATCATGGATTTCATGGCCAGGAGCATGGACAAGGAATTTACAGATACAGAATATCTTTAGAGATAATTTTTATTTGATTGAACCTTTATTTAACAAGGCAAGTCAGTTAAGAACAAATTCTTATTTACAATGATGGCCTACCCCAGCCAAACCTGGATGACACAGTGCCAATTGTAGGCTGCCTTATAGAACTCCTAATCACGGCCTGGATTTGAACCAGGGACTGCAGTGACGCCTCTTGCACAAAGATGCAGTGCCTTAGACCACTGTGCCACTTGGCAGCCCAAAGAAGAACATCAGGTTACAGTCTTTAGATATACAGAAGAACATCAGGTTACAGTCTTTAGATATAGAGATGAACGTCAGATTACAGTCTTTAGATATAGAGATGAACGTCAGGTTACAGTCTTTAGATATAGAGAAGAACGTCATTTTACAGTCTTTAGATATAGAGAAGAACGTCAGGTTACAGTCTTTAGATATAGAGATGAACGTCAGGTTACAGTCTTTAGATATAGAGAAGAACGTCAGGTTACAATCTTAAGATATACAGAAGAACATCAGGTTACAGTCTTTAGAGATACAGAAGAACATCAGGTTACAGTCTTTAGATATACAGAAGAACGTCAGGTTACAGTCTTTAGATATAGAGAAGAAAGTCAGGTTACAGTCTTTAGATGTACAGAAGAACATCCGGTTACAGTCTTTAGATATAGAGAAGAACGTCAGGTTACAGTCTTTAGATATAGATATGAACGTCAGGTTACAGTCTTTAGATATAGATATGAACGTCAGGTTACAGTCTTTAGATATAGATATGAACGTCAGGTTATAGTCTTTAGATATAGATATGAACGTCAGGTTACAGTCTTTAGATATAGATATGAATGTCAGGTTACAGTCTTTAGATATAGATATGAATGTCAGGTTACAGTCTTTAGATATAGATATGAATGTCAGGTTACAGTCTTTAGATATAGATATGAACGTCAGGTTACAGTCTTTAGATATAGATATGAACGTCAGGTTACAGTATTTAGATATAGATATGAACGTCAGGTTACAGTCTTTAGATATAGAGAAGGACATCAGGTTAACGTCTTTAGATATAGATATGAACGTCAGGTTACAGTCTTTAGATATAGAGATTAACGTCAGGTTACAGTCTTTAGAGATTAAGAAGAACGTCAGGTTACAGTCTTTAGATATACAGAAGAACGTCAGGTTACAGTCTTTAGATATACAGAAGAACATCAGGTTACAGTCTTTAGATATACAGAAGAACGTCAGGTTACGGTCTTTAGATATACAGAAGAACGTCAGGTTACGGTCTTTAGATATACAGAAGAACGTCAGGTTACAGTCTTTAGATATAGAGAAGAACGTCAGGTTACAGTCTTTAGATGTACAGAAGAACATCCGGTTACAGTCTTTAGATATAGAGAAGAACGTCAGGTTACAGTCTTTAGATATAGATATGAACATCAGGTTACAGTCTTTAGATATAGATATGAACGTCAGGTTACAGTCTTTAGATATACAGAAGAACGTCAGGTTACAGTCTTTAGATATAGATATGAATGTCAGGTTACAGTCTTTAGATATAGATATGAACGTCAGGTTACAGTCTTTAGATATAGAGAAGGACATCAGGTTAAGGTCTTTAGATATAGATATGAACGTCAGGTTACAGTCTTTAGATATAGAGATTAACGTCAGGTTACAGTCTTTAGAGATTAAGAAGAACGTCAGGTTACAGTCTTTAGAGATTAAGAAGAACGTCAGGTTACAGTCTTTAGATATACAGAAGAATGTCAGATTACAGTCTTTAGATATACAGAAGAACATCAGGTTACAGTCTTTAGATATACAGAAGAACGTCAGGTTACGGTCTTTAGATATACAGAAGAACGTCAGGTTACAGTCTTTAGATATACAGAAGAACGTCAGGTTACGGTCTTTAGATATACAGAAGAACGTCAGGTTACAGTCTTTAGATATACAGAATAACGTCAGGTTACGGTCTTTAGATATACAGAAGAACGTCAGGTTACAGTCTTTAGATATAGAGATGAACGTCAGGTTACAGTATTTAGATATAGATATGAACGTCAGGTTACAGTATTTAGATATAGATATGAACGTCAGGTTACAGTCTTTAGATATAGATATGAACGTCAGGTTACAGTCTTTAGAGATACAGGACATGAATGATTCTGTTGTTTAACACTGATGGAGCAAACAACAACAACAACATCAACAACAACACAATGAGATTGTTGTTTACTGAGAAACAGCTGAGCAGCTGATTTAGTAAAAGATAGGAAGCGTACATGGTTGAGGTGATATGATTTGTGAAGGAGGCTTAGCTTTGGCTCCTGACCTCATTGTATTGATTCTATCAGAGTGACCAACTAAGACAGCCTCCTCTCCTCCAGGCTAGTAGACAGATAGGTAATAAACAGCCTCCTCTCCTCCAGGCTAGTAGACAGATAGGTAATAAACAGCCTCCTCTCCTCCAGGCTAGTAGACAGATAGGTAATAAACAGCCTCTCCTCCAGGCTAGTAGACAGATAGGTAATAAACAGCCTCCTCTCCTCCAGGCTAGTAGACAGATAGGTAATAAACAGCCTCCTCTCCTCCAGGCTAGTAGACAGATAGGTAATAAACAGCCTCCTCTCCTCCAGGCTAGTAGACAGATAGGTAATAAACAGCCTCCTCTCCTCCAGGCTAGTAGACAGATAGGTAATAAACAGCCTCCTCTCCTCCAGGCTAGTAGACAGATAGGTAATAAACAGCCTCTCCTCCAGGCTAGTAGACAGATAGGTAATAAACAGCCTCCTCTCCTCCAGGCTAGTAGACAGATAGGTAATAAACAGCCTCCTCTCCTCCAGGCTAGTAGACAGATAGGTAATAAACAGCCTCCTCTCCTCCAGGCTAGTAGACAGATAGGTAATAAACAGCCTCCTCTCCTCCAGGCTAGTAGACAGATAGGTAATAAACAGCCTCCTCTCCTCCAGGCTAGTAGACAGATAGGTAATAAACAGCCTCCTCTCCTCCAGGCTAGTAGACAGATAGGTAATAAACAGCCTCCTCTCCTCCAGGCTAGTAGACAGATAGGTAATAAACAGCCTCTCCTCCAGGCTAGTAGACAGATAGGTAATAAACAGCCTCCTCTCCTCCAGGCTAGTAGACAGATAGGTAATAAACAGCCTCCTCTCCTCCAGGCTAGTAGACAGATAGGTAATAAACAGCCTCCTCTCCTCCAGGCTAGTAGACAGATAGGTAATAAACAGCCTCCTCTCCTCCAGGCTAGTAGACAGATAGGTAATAAACAGCCTCCTCTCCTCCAGGCTAGTAGACAGATAGGTAATAAACAGCCTCCTCTCCTCCAGGCTAGTAGACAGATAGGTAATAAACAGCCTCTCCTCCAGGCTAGTAGACAGATAGGTAATAAACAGCCTCCTCTCCTCCAGGCTAGTAGACAGATAGGTAATAAACAGCCTCCTCTCCTCCAGGCTAGTAGACAGATAGGTAATAAACAGCCTCCTCTCTCCAGGCTAGTAGACAGATAGGTAATAAACAGCCTCCTCTCCTCCAGGCTAGTAGACAGATAGGTAATAAACAGCCTCTCCTCCAGGCTAGTAGACAGATAGGTAATAAACAGCCTCCTCTCCTCCAGGCTAGTAGACAGATAGGTAATAAACAGCCTCCTCTCCTCCAGGCTAGTAGACAGATAGGTAATAAACAGCCTCCTCTCCTCCAGGCTAGTAGACAGATAGGTAATAAACAGCCTTTCCTCCAGGCTAGTAGACAGATAGGTAATAAACAGCCTCCTCTCCTCCAGGCTAGTAGACAGATAGGTAATAAACAGCCTCCTCTCCTCCAGGCTAGTAGACAGATAGGTAATAAACAGCCTCCTCTCCATTCACACTCTGTAGTGTATACTGAAGGCTGGGTCTAGAGAGATAAACAGCCTCTCCCCCTGTCCTCTACTCTCCTCCTCCCCTCCTCTCCCTCCAGATGAGTCACCAGCTTTCAGGACAGCCAACCTCCATTTCCCTCTGGCTCTAATTGCAATCAATTAAAAAACTTCAGAAGCATGAAATATGAGCGTTGACGCAGGACATCCTGCAAGCAAGGTGAGGGGTAGAGTTTGATTCAAATCCATATCAGGAGAGGAGAGGAGTAGCCCCGAGGGAAAGAGAGACAGAATGAGAGAGAGAAGGGAGACAGAAGAGAGATAGAAGGAGAGATAGAAGGAAAGAGAGACTTAGAGAGATAAACAAAGAGAAAAGGGTAGAATAGCTACAGCATAGCGTTGCTGCCCACCAGCCTTGACAACCTCCCTGCCTGATCCCCAGTTTCTCATTTAAATTATAACAGACTGTTGTACTGACACTCCTCCTCCACTCTCGTTCCTCCTTCTCCCCCCTCTCTCCTTACACTCCCCCCCCCCCCTCCCCTCAACCCTCCAACACCAAGACAATCCCAGTGCAAGAGGAATTACATCCACTTTAATCCCAGGGAGGAATGTGTTAGAGCCAAGCCATAGAGGCTGCATCCCTTTTCACTGTATAGGGCACTAGTTTTGACTGGGGCCCTATGGGTAAGCAATGCACTATAGAGGAAACAGGGTGCCATTTGGGACACAGCCAGAGATTGTGTTGTTCCTGCAGATGTCAGGGTGACCGCTGAGAGGACTACAGGGGGAGAGAGTGGGGGTTTGGACATGGGGGTAAACATGGGTGTAGAATAGTAAACAACTTGTCACTACAGAGCTTCAGCCCTGTCCCTGTCCCTGTCCCTGTCCCTGTCCCTGTCTCAGTCTCAGTCCGCTGCAGTGTCTCTCTCTATGTTAATCCTGCCCACCACATAGACATGTCATTACACAGTTATCATGTACATGGCCTATGTTTGTGTTCCAAATGAAACCCTGTCCCCTATGTTGTGCACAACCTTTGAGCAGGACTCACACAGCCTATCATAGGGACTAGCATAGTGTGCACTACCAGCTGTGGGTGTTGGGTACTACCACTCACAAAGCTGGAGGCAGATGAAGTTCTGCAGGCCTTTACAACTAGCTACTTTACTTTCTAGTGAAACACTAAAGAACCATGGGACATGTTTTTATTGTAGGCACATTTGTCCATAATATTGGCCAGTGTTGACTATATTAAAGCAATCTTCAAGGTGTCCAACTCATATTGCCTCTGTTCAGACATAATAACCCTCTGGTCTACTGTATTACAACACATTAACATTACCATGGTGATAGACTCTGGCCTACTGTATTACAACACATTAACATTACCATGGTGATAGACTGGCCTACTGTATTACAACACATTAACATTACCATGCTGATAGACTCTGGTCCACTGTATTACAACACATTAACATTACCATGGTGATAGACTGGCCTACTGTATTACAACACATTAACATTACCATGCTGATAGACTCTGGTCCACTGTATTACAACACATTAACATTACCATGGTGATAGACTCTGGCCTACTGTATTACAACACATTAACATTACCATGGTGATAGACTCTGGTATACTGTATTACAACACATTAACATTACCATGGTGATAGACTGGCCTACTGTATTACAACACATTAACATTACCATGCTGATAGACTCTGGTCTACTGTATTACAACACATTAACATTAACATGGTGATAGACTCTCTCTACTGTATTACAACACATTAACATTACCATGATGATAGACTCTGGTCTACTGTATTACAACACATTAACATTACCATGGTGATAGACTCTCCCTACTGTATTACAACACATTAACATTACCATGGTGATAGACTGGCCTACTGTATTACAACACATTAACATTACCATGCTGATAGACTCTGGTCTACTGTATTACAACACATTAACATTACCATGCTGTTAGATTTTAGATCCTGCACTAGATACTGCTCTGGTCTAATATATTAGATACATTAGATACTGCTCTGGTCTAATATATTAGATACATTAGATACTGCTCTGGTCTAATATATTAGATACATTAGATACTGCTCTGGTCTAATATATTAGATACATTAGATACTGCTCTGGTCTAATATATTAGATACATTAGATACTGCTCTGGTCTAATATATTAGATACATTAGATACTGCTCTGGTCTAATATATTAGATACATTAGATACTGCTCTGGTCTAATATATTAGATACATTAGATACTGCTCTGGTATAATATATTAGATACATTAGATACTGCTCTGGTCTAATATATTAGATACATTAGATACTGCTCTAGTCTAATATATTAGATACATTAGATACTGCTCTAGTCTATAATATGAGATACATTAGATACTGTTCTGGTCTAATATATTAGATACATTAGATACTGCTCTGGTCTAATATATTAGATATGTTAGATACTGCTCTAGTCTATAATATGAGATACATTAGATACTGTTCTGGTCTAATATATTAGATACATTAGATACTGCTCTGGTCTAATATATTAGATATGTTAGATACTGCTCTAGTCTACAATAACCCTATCTGTCTGTGTATCTGTAGCGGCTGGATGAACTGCTCTGCTCTGGTGACAGAGAACCAGGGAGATGAAAACACTGAAGCTCAAATTACCCGGAGAGGGAGAGCGAGAAAAAGAGAGATGGTAAGAGAGAGTGAGAGAGAAAGAGAGAGATGGTAAGAGAGAGGGAGAGAGAGAAAGAGAGAGACAGTAAGAAAGAGGGAGAGAGAGAGGGTGGGGGTAGGGATGGAAATTGATGGAAAGTGGTGTTGGGGAAAAAAACATATGCATTATAAAATCCATGTACACAAACAACACGTCTTTCCACAGGGCCGTGGTGTGAGACAGGGATGCAGCTCTTCAACATACAGTGGGGAGAACAAGTATTTGATACACTGCCGATTTTGCAGGTTTTCCCACTTACAAAGCATGTAGAAGTCTGTCATTTTTATCATATGTACTCTTCAACTGTGAGTGACGGAATCTAAAACAAAAATCCAGAAAATCACATTGTATGATTTTTAAGTAATTAATTTGCATTTTATTGCATGACATAAGTATTTGATACATCAGAAAAACAGAACTTAATATTTGGTACAGAAACCTTTGTTTGCAATTACAGAGATCATACGTTTCCTGTAGTTCTTGACCAGGTTTGCACACACTGCAGCAGGGATTTTGGCCCACTCCTCCATCCAGATCCTTCAGGTTTCGGGGCTGTCGCTGGGCAATACGGACTTTCAGCTCCCTCCAAAGATTTTCTATTGGGTTCAGGTCTGGAGACTGGCTAGGCCACTCCAGGACCTTGAGATGCTTCTTACGGAGCCACTCCTTAGTTGCCCTGGCTGTGTGTTTCGGGTCGTTGTCATGCTGGAAGACTCAGCCACGACCCATCTTCAATGCTCTTACTGAGGGAAGGAGGTTGTTGGCCAAGATCTCGATACATGGCCCCATCCATCCTCCCCTCAATACGGTGCAGTCGTCCTGTCCCCTTTGCAGAAAAGCATCCCCAAAGAATGATGTTTCCACCTCCATGCTTCACGGTTGGGATGGTGTTCTTGGGGTTGTACTCATCCTTCTTCTTCCTCCAAACACGGCGAGTGGAGTTTAGACCAAAAAGCTCTATTTTTGTCTCATCAGACCACATGACCTTCTCCCATTCCTCCTCTGGATCATCCAGATGGTCATTGGCAAACTTCAGACGGGCCTGGACATGAGCTGGCTTGAGCAGGGGGACCTTGCGTGCGCTGCAGGATTTTAATCCATGACGGCGTAGTGTGTTACTAATGGTTTTCTTTGAGACTGTGGTCCCAGCTCTCTTCAGGTCATTGACCAGGTCCTGCCGTGTAGTTCTGGGCTGATCCCTCACATTCCTCATGATCATTGATGCCCCACGAGGTGAGATCTTGCATGGTGCCCCAGACTGAGGGAGATTGACCGTCATCTTGAACTTCTTCCATTTTCTAATAATTGCACCAACAGTTGTTGCCTTCTCACCAAGCTGCTTGCCTATTGTCCTGTAGCCCATCCCAGCCTTGTGCAGGTCTACAATTTTATCCCTGATGTCCTTACACAGCTCTCTGGTCTTGGCCATTGTGGAGAGGTTGGAGTCTGTTTGATTGAGTGTGTGGACAGGTGTCTTTTATACAGGTAACGAGTTCAAACAGGTGCAGTTAATACAGGTAATGAGTGGAGAACAGGAGGGCTTCTTAAAGAAAAACTAACAGGTCTGTGAGAGACGGAATTCTTACTGGTTGGTAGGTGATCAAATACTTATGTCATGCAATAAAATGCAAATTAATTATTTAAAAATCATACAATTTGACCTCTACATGCTTTGTAAGTAGGAAAACCTGCAAAATCGGCAGTGTATCAAATACTTATTCTCCCCACTGTATATATCAATGAATTGGTGAGGGCACTAGAACAGTCTGCAGCACCTGGCTTTTGCTGATGATCTGGTGCTTCTGTCACCAACCAAGGAGAGCCTTCAGCAGCACCTAGATCTTCTGCACAGATTCTGTCAGACCTGGGAACTGAGACCTGGGAAATCTCAGTAAGACAAAAATAATGGTGTTCCAGAAAAGGTCTAGTTGCCATGACCACAAATACAAATTCCATCTAGACACTGTTGCTCTAGAGCACACAAAAAACTTCCACAAAGCTGTGAACGATCTGAGAGACAAGGCAAGAAGGGCCTTCTATCAAGGCAGCAGGTAGCCTAGTGGTTAGAGCATTGGGCCAGTAACTGAAAGGTCACTGGTTCGAATACCCTATCCGACAAAGTGAAAACCCTGTTGATGTGTCCTTGAGCAAGGCACTTAACCCTAACTTGCTCCAAGGGTTCCGTACTACTATGGCTGTAGGTAGGCCGTCATTGTAAATAAGAATTTGTTCTTAACTGACTTGCCTAGTTAAATAAAAAAATTCTATGCCATCAAAAGGAACATAATATTCGACATATCAATTAGGAAAAAAAATATAAAATCTATGTACACAAACAAGTGTGAGGTTAAAATTGGCAGCAGCACCTAGACCTTCTGCACAGATTCTGTCAGACCTGGGCCCTGACAGTAAATCTCAGTAAGACAAGAATAATGGTGTTCCAAAAAAGGTCCAGTCGCCATGACCACAAATACAAATTCCATCTAGACACTGTTGCCCTAGAGCACACAAAAAACCATATAGTACATACTTAACATCAACGCCATAGGTAACTGTGCCATCAAAAGGAACATAAAATTCAACATACCAATTAGGATCTGGCTAAAAGAACTTGAATCAGTTCTAGAACCCATTGCCCTTTATGGTTGTGAGGTCTGGGGTTCCGCTCACCAACCAAACATTCACAAAAATGGAAATGGGAAAACCACAAAATTCTGCAAAAACATCCTCAGTGTACAACGTAAAATACAAAATAATGCATGCAGAGCAGAATTAGGCCGATAACCGCTAAATATCAAAATTCAGAAAAGAAATTCTACAACCACCTAAAAAGAAGCGATTCCCGAACCTTCCATAACAAAGCCACCACCCACAGAGAGATGAACCTGGAGAAGAGTCCCCTAAGCATGCTGGTCCTGGTGCTCTGCTCACAAACACAAACAGATCCCACAGAGCCCCAGGACAACAACACAATTAGACCCAACCAAATCATGAGAAAACAAAAAGAGAATTACTTGACACATTGGAAAGAATTAATAAAAAAACAGAGCAAACTAGAATGCTATTTGGCCCTAAACAGAGACACACAGTAGCAGAATACTTGACCACTGTGACTGACCCAAACTTAAGGAAATCTTTGACTATGTACAGACTGGCTCTCAAGAGAAGACAGGCTATGTGCACACTGCCCACAAAATGAGGTGGAAACTGAGCTGCATTTCCTAACCTCCTGACAAATGTATGACCATATTAGAGACACTTATTTCCCTCAGATTACACAGACCCACAAAGAATTAAAAAACAAATCACATTTTAATAAAGTCCCATATCTACTGGGTGAAATACCACAGTGTTCATCACAGCAGCAAGATGTGTGACCTGTTGTCACAAGAAAAGGACAACCAGTGAAGAACAAACACCATGTAAATACAACCCATATTTATGTTGATTTATTTTCCCTTTTGTACTTTAACTATTTGTACATCGTTATAACACTTTATATAGACACAATAAGACATTTGAAATATCTTTATTCTTTTAGAACTTTTGACTGTAATGTTTACTGTTCATTTTTATTGTTTACTTCCTCCTCTCCTCTCCTCTCCTCTCCTCTCCTCTCCTCTCCTCTCCTCTCCTCTCCTCTCCTCTCCTCTCCTCTCCTCTCCTCTCCTCTCCTCTCCTCTCCTCTCCTCTCCTCTCCTCTCCTCTCCTCTCCTCTCCTCTCCTCATGTGTATACGACACTGGGCTTTCTACAAAGCCCTGCCAACTGGATGCCATTCAGGACATTAGTCATGGCAGGCAGAGAGCTCTAACTGAGTTTGCTAATGCAACCGAGACAGGCTAAACAGGATGGATTACAGCATGTATCATGGCTGGGAAAGACAGGGAGGGATGGGATCTGGTCTGACTGGCTGGGTTGGGGCCTGATGGGGTCTGGCTGGTTTGGTCTGGTGAGGGATGTTTTAGATTATATGGACTAGTGTAGATCACTGACTAGTGTAGATCACTGTAGAGCATGTTGTAGAGCAGCATAGAGTAACATAGAGCAGCATTCAGTAGCATAGAGAATTATTCAGTAGCATAGAGCAGCATAGGGTAGCGTGGAGCAGTGTAGAGCAGCACAGTAGCATAGAGCAGCATAGAGTAGATTAGAGCAGCATAGAGCAGCATAGAGCAGCATAGAGTAGCATAGAGCAGCATAGAGCAGCACAGTAGCATAGAGCAGCATAGAGTAGCATAGAGCATTATTCAGTAGCATAGAGCAGCATAAGTAGCATAGAGCAGCATAGAGCAGCATAAGGTATCATAGAGCAGCATAGAGCAGCATAGAGTAGCATAGAGCATTATACAGTAGCATAGAGTAGCATAGAGCAGCGTGGAGCAGTGTAGAGCAGCACAGTAGCATAGAGCAGCATAGAGTAGATTAGAGCAGCATAGAGCAGCATAGAGCAGCATAGAGTAGCATAGACCAGCACAGAGCAGCATAGAGCAGCATAGAGCAGCACAGTAGCATAGAGCAGCATAGAGCAGAGTAGAGCAGCACAGCAGCATAGAACAGCATACAGTAGCATAATGCAGCGTAGAGCAGTGAAGAACAGCACAGTAGCATAGAGTAGTGAGAAGCAGCCCCTGCTCGGCAAGTTAATGTGTGGTCCAGAAAACAGCCGGTAGCCCCAGAGACTATGAGAGCAGGAATGTCCAACTGCCCATTGTACCACTGTGTACCGTGTCGGCAGCTGGAGACTGAACTTGACTCGCCAGTATTCTCCCGTCTAATGACGAGTCATCCCGTTTACCTTCAGCTCGGGACAGGAGGCACGGAAATGTCCAGACTGTTCACAGAACAGACAACGTTGCTTGATAATCCTGCGCCTTCTCTCCAGAGCAGAACGTCTGGTGCGTCCCAATTGCATCGGCTCCTCTGAAGGGTATAAAGGAGAACCAGGGCCGACTTGAGAACTCTGACGGGGTACCGGACAAGCAGACGCAGCATAAGGCAGTGGAACAAAGAAAGACTCCACTCCCTCTGCTGGGACCGAAACACTGGAAACAACTGTTGGAAAATCATTCCAGGTGAAGCTGGTTGAGAGAATGCTAAGAGTGTGCAAAGCTGTCATCAAGGCAAAGGCTGGCTACTTTGAAGAATCTAAAATATAAAATATATTTTGATTTGTTTAACACTTTTTTGGTTACTACATGATTCCATATGTGTTATTTCATAGTTTTGATGTCTTCACTTTTATTCAACCATGTAGAAAATAGTCAAAATAAAGAAAAACCCTTGAATGAGTAGGTGTGTCCAAACTTTAGACTGGTACTGTAGGTTAGCGGCTCAGTAATCGAGGGAGACAATGATTTCACCAGAGGTACAAATCTCATCATGACCTCCTGCTGATATCTTCATGTTACCAATGACCTCCATCACTTCCATTACATCTGGAGGATCAAACTGAAGCAGATAAAGGAAATGTCGCTTAATGGGTTACAAGGGATTTCCATCAGATTTCTACATTTTCTTAGATGGAGAGGAACCGACATACACAAACACTGTTCAATTCCCATGAAATAACAACAGGATTACTATCGGTGTTATTTCCATCAGCAAATTGAGATGGAAACTTATTCAACAGTTGACTAATGATTTTCCAAGTTGATTTTATATTATTTAAGGATTTGCGAAGTAGGTGAAGAAATATGTTCTTATACAGAATTCGGGGAGGGGGGGGGGCGATCTGTTGAGAACCTTTTTTTCTAAGGTTTTTTTGAGACCGGTTGTAAACCAAGGTTTTTTTGAGACCGGTTGTAAACCAAGGTTTTTTTGAGACCGGTTGTAAACCAAGGTTTTTTTGAGACCTGTTGTAAACCAAGGTTTTTTTGAGACCGGTTGTAAACCAAGGTTTTTTTTGAGACCGGTTGTAAACCAAGGTTTTTTTGAGACCGGTTGTAAACCAAGGTTTTTTTGAGACCTGTTGTAAACCAAGGTTTTTTTGAGACCGGTTGTAAACCAAGGTTTTTTTTGAGACCGGTTGTAAACCAAGGTTTTTTTGAGACCGGTTGTAAACCAAGGTTTTTTTGAGACCGGTTGTAAACCAAGGTTTTCTATATTCTATATTCTTCTAAATGCTAATCATTTCCATCTGTTTATTTCCATCTCCCAAAGACAAGTGGAAAATTGGAAAGCGGTCAGAAATGTCAGTACACCTGTGTTAGCCACATTATTCAAATAAGTTAAAGTCTCCTTACATTAGGGAGTCTCATTAAAGTCCCCTTACATTAGGGATTATCATTAAAGTCTCCTTACATTAGGGATTATCATTAAAGACTCCTTACATTAGGGATTATCATTAAAGTCTCCTTACATTAGGGAGTCTCATTAAAGTCTCCTTACATTAGGGATTATCATTAAAGTCTCCTTACATTAGGGATTATCATTAAAGTCTCCTTACATTAGGGATTATCATTAAAGTCTCCTTACATTAGGGATTATCATTAAAGTCTCTTTACATTAGGGATTATCATTAAAGTCTCCTTACATTAGGGAGTCTCATTAAAGTCTCCTTACATTAGGGAGTGTCCTCAAAGTCTCCTTACATTAGGGAATGTCTTTTAAGTATCCTTACATTAGGGAGTCTCCTCAAAGTCTCCTTACATTAGGGAGTCTCCTCAAAGGCTCCTTACATTAGGGAGTGTCTTTAAAGTCTCCTTACTGATATACACTGACTATTAAAAAACATGAAGAAGACCTGCTGTTTCCATGACATAGACTGACCTGGTGAATCCAGGTGAAAGCTATGATCCCAAGTGTTTCCAATAGAAGTTCATCTCTATATTTAATTAGGAGTCACAGGGTTCACAAGGTGTAATCTTCATCCCTTTCAGAACTGTCAGATGACATCAGTAGAATAATCCAGGAGGTTTAAGGACCCAGTCCATTTTCAGAGGGTTTCATTCAAAAATAGATGATTCTGTGTTGAACAGTCTTGAATAACAATAACATGTATGGTGTGTTAACTCTGTATGGTGTGATAACTCTGTATGGTGTGTATGGTGTGATAACTCTGTATGGTGTGTTAACTCTGTATGGTGTGTTAACTCTGTATGGTGTGATAACTCTGTATGGTGTGTATGGTGTGATAACTCTGTATGGTGTGTTAACTCTGTATGGTGTGTTAACTCTGTATGGTGTGATAACTCTGTATGGTGTGTATGGTGTGATAACTCTGTATGGTGTGTTAACTCTGTATGGTGTGTTAACTCTGTATAGTGTGTTAACTCTGTATAGTGTGTTAACTCTGTATGGTGTGATAACTCTGTATGGTGTGTATGGTGTGATAACTCTGTATGGTGTGTTAACTCTGTATGGTGTGTTAACTCTGTATGGTGTGTATGGTGTGATAACTCTGTATGGTGTGTTAACTCTGTATGGTGTGTTAACTCTGTATAGTGTGTTAACTCTGTATAGTGTGTTAACTCTGTATGGTGTGATAACTCTGTATGGTGTGTTAACTCTGTATGGTGTGTTAACTCTGTATGGTGTGTTAACTCTGTATGGTGTGATAACTCTGTATGGTGTGTATGGTGTGATAACTCTGTATGGTGTGTTAACTCTGTATGGTGTGTTAACTCTGTATGGTGTGATAACTCTGTATGGTGTGTTAACTCTGTATGGTGTGTATGGTGTGATAACTCTGTATGGTGTGTTAACTCTGTATGGTGTGTTAACTCTGTATGGTGTGTTAACTCTGTATGGTGTGATAACTCTGTATGGTGTGATAACTCTGTATGGTGTGTTAACTCTGTATGGTGTGTTAACTCTGTATGGTGTGATAACTCTGTATGGTGTGATAACTCTGTATGGTGTGTTAACTCTGTATGGTGTGTTAACTCTGTATGGTGTGTATGGTGTGTTAACTCTGTATGGTTTGTTAACTCTGTATGGTGTGTTAACTCTGTATGGTGTGTATGGTGTGTTAACTCTGTATGGTGTGTTAACTCTGTATGGTGTGTTAACTCTGTATGGTGTGTTAACTCTGTATGGTGTGTATGGTGTGTTAACTCTGTATGGTGTGTTAACTCTGTATGGTGTGTTAACTCTGTATGGTGTGTATGGTGTGTTAACTCTGTATGGTGTGTTAACTCTGTATGGTGTGTTAACTCTGTATGGTGTGTTAACTCTGTATGGTGTGTATGGTGTGTTAACTCTGTATGGTGTGTTAACTCTGTATGGTGTGTTAACTCTGTATGGTGTGTTAACTCTGTATGGTGTGTATGGTGTGTTAACTCTGTATGGTGTGTTAACTCTGTATGGTGTGTTAAGTCATTTGAAAATGTCAGCTGAGACATGATGTCAGGTTATTAGCTTCACCTGACCTCAGACCTCTAACCCTCTGAGCAGGTCAGCCAGTATGGACAGGCATAGAAATCACCTCTCACTGAGTATGGTTAGGATTAGGCAGTGTGTCTCACTGAGGTGGCTGGCTGGTGTTAGGGCATACCTGGGGGAACCAGTGAAAAGGGTCTTAGGAGGATATCCACAATAACACTGCTCTGCTCTGCCCTGCCCTGTTCTGTCCTGCTCTGAGTGATTAGATAATGAGAGTAGCTGCATGGTCCTGGAAAGAGAGAGTCTAGGCTGACATGGTGAGAGAGAGACTGGGGCTGGGAGGAAGTGGAGTGTGCAGATGGGTCTTGGTTATAATGCTGTGGTTCTACCTCAGTAGCTATGGCCTCGAGCTGGAGGGCTTCATCCATTTGTCTCACTGTTAAGACAATAAGCTGTCCTCACAGCTGCTTATATCTCAATGATATACAGTATTTATCTGTTAACATGGGATGATGGAACTTAAGGCTCAGGAAGACACCATTTTCTTTACCATGCGTAGTTGTTTACATCATCCTACATTAAATGCTATTGTAAATGTAAAACATTTAAATTTGTAGGACACAATATTATTCACAATGTCAAGCGTCTCCACCAGACAGGGCAGGTGCAGACTGGACTTAATGCTGTGAGGGGACATGAACATGAGGGATGAGGGAGGCCTCCATCCCACATACAGCAGGCCAGAGCATCACCTGTTGTTGATGCAGAGTTAATTAATATGCTGAAATGGTGATATGATGATATGCTGATATGGTGATATGGTGATATGCTGATATGCTGATATGGTGATATGCTGATATGCTGATATGGTGATATGGTGATATGCTGATATGGTTATATGATGATATGCTTATATGGTGATATGGCGTTATGATGATATGCTGATATGGTGATATGCTGATATGCTGATATGTTAATATGGTGATATGATGATATGATGATATGCTTATATGCTGATATGGTGGTATGCTGATATGGAGTTATTGTGATTTGATGACATGCTGATATGCTGACATGCTTATATGGTTATATGATGATATGATGATATGTATATACAGTGGGGAGAACAAGTATTTGATACACTGCCGATTTTTCAGGTTTTCCTACTTACAAAGCATGTAGAAGTCTGTAATTGTTATCATAGGTACTCTTCAACTGTGAGAGACGGAATCTAAAACAAAAATCCAGAAAATCACATTGTATGATTTTTAAGTAATTAATTAGCATTTTATTGCATGACATAAGTATTTGATACATCAGAAAAGCAGAACTTAATATTTGTTACAGAAACCTTTGTTTGCAATTACAGAGATCATACGTTTCCTGTAGTTCTTGACCAGGTTTGCACACACTGCAGCAGGGATTTTGGCCCACTCCTCCATCCAGATCCTTCAGGTTTCGGGGCTGTCGCTGGGCAATACGGACTTTCAGCTCCCTCCAAAGATTTTCTATTGGGTTCAGGTCTGGAGACTGGCTAGGCCACTCCAGGACCTTGAGATGCTTCTTACGGAGCCACTCCTTAGTTGCCTTGGCTGTGTGTTTCGGGTCGTTGTCATGCTGGAAGACCCAGCCACGACCCATCTTCAATGCTCTTACTGAGGGAAGGAGGTTTTGGCCAAGATCTCGCGATACATGGCCCCATCCATCCTCCCCTCAATACGGTGCAGTCGTCCTGTCCCCTTTGCAGAAAAGCATCCCCAAAGATTGATGTTTCCACCTCCATGCTTCACGGTTGGGATGGTGTTCTTGGGGTTGTACTCATCCTTCTTCTTCCTCCAAACACGGCGAGTGGAGTTTAGACCAAAAAGCTCTATTTTTGTCTCATCAGACCACATGACCTTCTCCCATTCCTCCTCTGGATCATCCAGATGGTCATTGGCAAACTTCAGACAGGCCTGGACATGCACTGGCTTGAGCAGGGGGACCTTGCGTGCGCTGCAGGATTTTAATCCATGACGGCGTAGTGTGTTACTAATGGTTTTCTTTGAGACTGTGGTCCCAGCTCTCTTCAGGTCATTGACCAGGTCCTGCCGTAGTTCTTGGCTGATCCCTCACCTTCCTCATGATCATTGATGCCCCACGAGGTGAGATCTTGCATGGTGCCCCAGACCGAGGGAGATTGACCGTCATCTTGAACTTCTTCCATTTTCTAATAATTGCGTCAACAGTTGTTGCCTGTTCACCAAGCTGCTTGCCTATTGTCCTGTAGCCCATCCCAGCCTTGTGCAAGTCTACAATTTCATCCCTGATGTCCTTACACAGCTCTCTGGTCTTGGCCATTGTGGAGAGATTGGAGTCTGTTGGATTGAGTGTGTGGACAGGTGTCTTTTATACAGGTAACAAGTTCAAACAGGTACAGTTAATACAGGTAATGAGTGGAGAACAGGAGGGCTTCTTAAAGAAAAACTAACAGGTCTGTGAGAGACGGAATTCTTACTGGTTGGTAGGTGATCAAATACTTATGTCATGCAATAAAATGCAAATTAATTATTTAAAAATCATACAATGTGATTTTCTGGATTTTTGTTTTAGATTCCGTCACTCACAGTTGAAGTGTACCTATGATAAAAATTACAGACCTCTACATGCTTTGTAAGTAGGAAAACCTGCAAAATCGCCAGTGTATCAAATACTTGTTCTCCCCACTGTATATATATATCCCAACCAGTCTATAGAATACATACAGTTGAAGTTGGGAGTTTACATACTCTTAGGTTGAAGTCATTAAAACTCATTTTTCAACCACTCCACAGATTTCATGTTAACAAACTATAGTTTTGGCAAGTCTGTTAGGACATCTACTTTGTGCATGACACAACTAATTCTTCAAACAATTATTTCACTTATAATTAATTATATCACAATTCCAGTGGGTCAGAAGTTTACATACACTAAGTTGACTGTTCCTTTAAACAGCTTGGAAAATTCCAGAAAATAATGTCATGGCTTTAGAATTTTCTGATAGGCTAATTGACATAATATGTGTCAATTGGAGGTGTACCTATGGATGTATTTCAAGGATGAGTATATACAGTCACATTATATAGAGTACAGCCTGATATACAGTCACATTATATAGAGTACAGCCTGATATACAGTCACATTATATAGAGTACAGCCTGATATACAGTCACATTATATAGAGTACAGCCTGATATACAGTCACATTATATAGAGTACAGCCTGATATACAGTCACCTTAACCTACAGATACCAAGCCTAGAGATACCAAGTCTACAGATACTTAACCTAGAGATACCAAGCCTAGAGATACCAAGTCTACAGATACTTAACCTAGAGATACCAAGCCTACAGATACCAAGCCTACAGATACCAAGCCTACAGATACCAAGCCTACAGATACCAAGTCTACAGATACTTAACCTACAGATACCAAGTCTACAGATACCAAGCCTACAGATACCAAGCCTATAGATACCAAGCCTAGAGATACCAAGTCTACAGATACTTAACCTACAGATACCAAGTCTATAGATACTTAACCTATAGATACCAAGCCTATAGATTCTTAACCTATAGATACCAAGCCTAGAGATACCAAGTCTATAGATACTTAACCTACAGATACCAAGCCTACAGATACCAAGCCTACAGATACCAAGCCTACAGATACCAAGCCTAGAGATACCAAGCCTACAGATACCAAGCCTATAGATACTTAACCTACAGATACCAAGCCTACAGATACCAAGCCTACAGATACCAAGCCTACAGATACCAAGCCTAGAGATACCAAGCCTACAGATACCAAGCCTACAGATACCAAGCCTACAGATACCAAGCCTATAGATACCAAGCCTATAGATACCAAGCCTGCAGATACCAAGTCTACAGATACCAAGCCTACAGATACCAAGCCTACAGATACCAAGCCTATAGATACCAAGCCTACAGATACCAAGCCTACAGATACCAAGCCTATAGATACTTAACCTACAGATACCAAGCCTACAGATACCAAGCCTACAGATACCAAGCCTACAGATACCAAGCCTAGAGATACCAAGCCTACAGATACCAAGCCTACAGATACCAAGCCTACAGATACCAAGCCTATAGATCCCAAGCCAAGAGATACCAAGCCTATAGATACCAAGCCTATAGATACTTAACCTATAGATACTTAACCTACAGATACCAAGCCTATAGATACCAAGCCTATAGATACCAAGCCTACAGATACCAAGCCTATAGATACCAAGCCTATAGATACCAAGCCTAGAGATACCAAGTCTACAGATACTTAACCTAGAGATACCAAGCCTACAGATACCAAGCCTACAGATACCAAGCCTACAGATACCAAGCCTACAGATACCAAGTCTACAGATACTTAACCTACAGATACCAAGTCTACAGATACCAAGCCTACAGATACCAAGCCTATAGATACCAAGCCTAGAGATACCAAGTCTACAGATACTTAACCTACAGATACCAAGTCTATAGATACTTAAGCTATAGATACCAAGCCTATAGATACTTAACCTATAGATACCAAGCCTAGAGATACCAAGTCTATAGATACTTAACCTACAGATTCCAAGCCTACAGATACCAAGCCTACAGATACCAAGCCTACAGATACCAAGCCTAGAGATACCAAGCCTACAGATACCAAGCCTACAGATACCAAGCCTATAGATACTTAACCTACAGATACCAAGCCTACAGATACCAAGCCTACAGATACCAAGCCTACAGATACCAAGCCTAGAGATACCAAGCCTACAGATACCAAGCCTACAGATACCAAGCCTACAGATACCAAGCCTATAGATACCAAGCCTATAGATACCAAGCCTGCAGATACCAAGTCTACAGATACCAAGGCTACAGATACCAAGCCTACAGATACCAAGCCTATAGATACCAAGCCTACAGATACCAAGCCTACAGATACCAAGCCTATAGATACTTAACCTACAGATACCAAGCCTACAGATACCAAGCCTACAGACACCAAGCCTAGAGATACCAAGCCTACAGATACCAAGCCTACAGATACCAAGCCTACAGATACCAAGCCTATAGATCCCAAGCCTTGAGATACCAAGCCTATAGATACCAAGCCTATAGATACTTAACCTATAGATACTTAACCTACAGATACCAAGCCTATAGATACCAAGCCTATAGATACCAAGCCTAGAGATACCAAGCCTATATAGAGTACAGCCTGATATACAGTCACATTATATAGAGTACAGCCTGATATACAGTCACATTATATAGAGTACAGCCTGATATACAGTCACATTATATAGAGTACAGCCTGATATACAGTCACCTTAACCTACAGATACCAAGCCTATAGATACCAAGCCTAGAGATACCAAGTCTACAGATACTTAACCTAGAGATACCAAGCCTACAGATACCAAGCCTACAGATACCAAGCCTACAGATACCAAGCCTACAGATACCAAGTCTACAGATACTTAACCTACAGATACCAAGTCTACAGATACCAAGCCTACAGATACCAAGCCTATAGATACCAAGCCTAGAAATACCAAGTCTACAGATACTTAACCTACAGATACCAAGTCTATAGATACTTAACCTATAGATACCAAGCCTATAGATACTTAACCTATAGATACCAAGCCTAGAGATACCAAGTCTATATATACTTAACCTACAGATACCAAGCCTACAGATACCAAGCCTACAGATACCAAGCCTACAGATACCAAGCCTAGAGATACCAAGCCTACAGATACCAAGCCTACAGATACCAAGCCTATAGATACTTAACCTACAGATACCAAGCCTACAGATACCAAGCCTACAGATACCAAGCCTACAGATACCAAGCCTAGAGATACCAAGCCTACAGATACCAAGCCTACAGATACCAAGCCTACAGATACCAAGCCTATAGATACCAAGCCTATAGATACCAAGCCTGCAGATACCAAGTCTACAGATACCAAGGCTACAGATACCAAGCCTACAGATACCAAGCCTATAGATACCAAGCCTACAGATACCAAGCCTACAGATACCAAGCCTATAGATACTTAACCTACAGATACCAAGCCTACAGATACCAAGCCTACAGATACCAAGCCTACAGATACCAAGCCTAGAGATACCAAGCCTACAGATACCAAGCCTACAGATACCAAGCCTACAGATACCAAGCCTATAGATCCCAAGCCTAGAGATACCAAGCCTATAGATACCAAGCCTATAGATACTTAACCTATAGATACTTAACCTACAGATACCAAGCCTATAGATACCAAGCCTATAGATACCAAGCCTAGAGATACCAGCCTACAGATACCAAGCCTACAGATACCAAGCCTATAGATACCAAGCCTATAGATACCAAGCCTAGAGATACCAAGCCTATAGATACCAAGCCTGCAGATACCAAGCCTAGAGATACCAAGCCTAGAGATACCAAGCCTACAGATACCAAGCCTATAGATACCAAGCCTACAGATACCAAGCCTACACATACCAAGCCTATAGATACTTAACCTATAGATACTTAACCTACAGATACCAAGCCTATAGATACCAAGCCTATAGATACCAAGCCTAGAGATACCAAGCCTAGAGATACCAAGCCTACAGATACCAAGCCTATAGATACCAAGCCTATAGATACTTAACCTATAGATACTTAACCTACAGATACCAAGCCTACAGATACCAAGCCTATAGATACCAAGCCTATAGATACCAAGCCTATAGATACCAAGCCTATAGATACTTAACCTATAGATACCAAGCCTATAGATACCAAGCCTAGAGATACCAAGTCTACAGATACTTAACCTACAGATACCAAGCCTATAGATACCAAGCCTACAGATACCAAGCCTACAGATACCAAGCCTATAGATACCAAGCCTACAGATACCAAGCCTACAGATACCAAGCCTATAGATACCAAGCCTATAGATACCAAGCCTACAGATACCAAGCCTAGAGATACTTAACCTACAGATACCAAGCCTATAGATACCAAGCATACAGATACCAAGCCTACAGATACCAAGCCTACAGATACCAAGCCTATAGATACCAAGCCTATAGATACCAAGCCTATAGATACCAAGCCTATAGATACCAAGTCTATAGATACCAAGCATATAGATACCAAGCCTACAGATACCAAGCCTGCAGATGCCAAGCCTATAGATACCAAGCCTATAGATACCAAGCCTATAGATACCAAATGACAGGGTTGTGCTAAGGATAACAGGTAGCCTATAGATACCTACCACAAGGATAACAGGTAGCCTATAGATACCTACCATAAGGATAACAGGTAGCCTATAGATACCTACCACAAGGATAACAGGTAGCCTATAGATACCTACCACAAGGATAACAGGTAGCCTATAGATACCTACCACAAGGATAACAGGTATTCTAGCAGTTAAGAAAGTTGGTCCAGTAAAGAAAGGTCGCTAGTTCGAATCCCGAGATGACTAGGTAAAACAATCTGTCGATGTGCCCTTGAGCAAGGCATTTAACCCTAATTGCTATAAATGTAAAATGGATGACAGGATTGTGTTACCACAGGGATGACAGGGTCCTTCATGTTCTCTCATAATCCTTATTGATGTTTTCCCCGGACTGTCCCTGAGGGGGAGGAGTCTACTGCAAGGGACTGAGGAGAGACACATAATCCCCCCATAATCTAAAATATATCAACCTCAAATTCTTCTCTCTCTCTCTCTCTCTCTCTCTCTCTCTCTCTCTCTCTCTCTCTCTCTCTCAATTCAATTAAAATGTGAGTTTAAGGAATTTAATTGTTATTGTCATGGGAAACGTATGTTAACATTGCCAATGCAAGTGAAATAGATAATAAACAAAAGTGAAATTAACAATAAAAAATTAACAGTATACAATAAAGACATTTAAAATGTCTTATTATGTCTATATAAAGTGTTATAACGATGTGCAAATAGTTAAAGTACAAAAGGGAAAATAAATCAACATAAATATGGGTTGTATTTACATGGTGTTTGTTCTTCACTGGTTGACCTTTTCTTGTGACAACAGGTCACACATCTTGCTGCTGTGATGAACACTGTGGTATTTCACCCAGTAGATATGGGACTTTATTAAAATGTGATTTGTTTTTGAATTCTTTGTGGATCTGTGTAATCTGAGGGAAATATGTCTCTCTAATATGGTCATACATTTGTCAGGAGGTTAGGAAGTGCAGCTCAGTTTCCACCTCATTTTGTGGGCAGTGTGCACATAGCCTGTCTTCTCTTGAGAGCCAGGTCTGCCTACAGCAGTCTTTCTCAATAGCAAGGCTATGCTCACTGAGTCTGTACATAGTCAAAGCTTTCCTTAAGTTTGGGTCAGTCACAGTGGTCAGGTATTCTGCTACTGTATACTCTCTGTTTAGGGACAAATAGCATTCTAGTTTGCTATGTTTTTTTGTAAATTCTTTCCAATGTGTCAAAAAAAGATATTTTTGTTTTCTCATGATTTGGTTGGGTCTGATTGTGTTGTTGTCCTGGGGATCTGTGGGGTCTGTTTGTGTTTGTGAACAGAGCACCAGGACCAGCTTGCTTAGGGGATGCACCGAATACAACAGGTGTAGACCTTACAGTGAAATGCTTACTAACAAGCCCTTAACCAACAATACAACATTGGTTAGGGGTACCAGGTAATAAATAACATGTCTATATACAGGGGGTACCGGTACCGAGTCATTGTCAGGGGTACCAGGTAGTTGAGGTAATATGTACATAGGTAGGGGTAAAAGTGACTAGACAACAGGTGTAGACCTTACAGTAACTAGTCTATATACAGGGGGTACCAGTACCGAGTCATTGTCAGGGGTACCAGGTAGTTGAGGTAATATGTACATAGGTAGGGGTAAAAGTGACTAGACAACAGGTGTAGACCTTACAGTAACTAGTCTATATACAGGGGGTACTGTCAGGGGTACCAGGTAGTTGAGGTAGTTGAGGTAATATGTACATAGGTAGGGGTAAAAGTGACTAGACAATCAGGATAGATAATAAACAGAGTAGCAGCAGTGTATGTGAACAGTATGAAAGAGTGTCTATGTGTGAGTGTGTGGCGTAAATATGCTTGTGTGTGTGTGTGAGCGTATGTGTGTGTGTATATGTGTGTTGTAGTCTCAGTGAAATATGTGTGAGTGTGTGGGTAGAGTCCAGTGAGTGTGTGGGTAGAGTCCAGTGAGTGTGTGGGTAGAGTCCAGTGAGTGTGTGGGTAGAGTCCAGTGAGTGTGTGGGTAGAGTCCAGTGAGTGTGTGGGTAGAGTCCAGTGAGTGTGTGGGTAGAGTCCAGTGAGTGTGTGGGTAGAGTCCAGTGAGTGTGTGGGTAGAGTCCAGTGAGTGTGTGGGTAGAGTCCAGTGAGTGTGTGGGTAGAGTCCAATGAGTGTGTGGGTAGAGTCCAGTGAGTGTGTGGGTAGAGTCCAGTGAGTGTGTGGGTAGAGTCCAGTGAGTGTGTGGGTAGAGTCCAGTGAGTGTGTGGGTAGAGTCCAGTGAGTGTGTGAGTAGAGTCCAGTGAGTGTGTGGGTAGAGTCCAGTGAGTGTGTGGGTAGAGTCCAGTGAGTGTGTGGGTAGAGTCCAATGAGTGTGTGGGTAGAGTCCAGTGAGTGTGTGGGTAGAGTCCAGTGAGTGTGTGGGTAGAGTCCAGTGAGTGTGTGGGTAGAGTCCAGTGAGTGTGTGGGTAGAGTCCAGTGAGTGTGTGAGTAGAGTCCAGTGAGTGTGTGGGTAGAGTCCAGTGAGTGTGTGGGTAGAGTCCAGTGAGTGTGTGGGTAGAGTCCAGTGAGTGTGTTGGTAGAGTCCAGTGAGTGTGTGGGTAGAGTCCAATGAGTGTGTGGGTAGAGTCCAGTGAGTGTGTGGGTAGAGTCCAGTGAGTGTGTGGGTAGAGTCCAGTGAGTGTGTGGGTAGAGTCCAGTGACTGACTATACATAGATAAGCAGCAGTGTTAAAACAAATGGGGGGGTGTAAATGTAAATAGTCCGGGTGGACATGTGATTAATTGTTCAGCAGTCTTATGGCTTGGGGCTAGAAGCTTTTAAGAAGCCTTTTGGACCTAGACTTGGTGCTCTGGTAACGTACGGTAGCAGAGAGTCTATAAGTCTATAACTGGGGTGGCTGGAGACTTTTACAATTTTTTGGGCTTTCCACACTGCCAGGTCTCTGACCTCCTCCCTATAGACTCATCTTTGTCGGTGATCAGGCCTGCCACTGTTGTGTCATCTGCAAACTTAATGATGGTGTTGGGGTCGTGTTTGGCCATGCAGTCATGGGTAAACAGGAAGTACAGGAGGGGACTAAGCACGCACCCCTGAAGGACCCCAGTGATGAGGATCAGCGTGGCAGATGTGTTGTTGCCTACCCTTACCACCTGGGGGCGACCCGTCAGGAAGTCCAGGATCCAGTTGCAGAGGGAGGTGTTTAGTCCCAGGGTCCTTAGCTTAGTGATGAGCTTTGAGGGTACTATGGTGTTGAAGGCTGAGCTGTAGTCAATGAACAGCATTCTCACATAGGTGTTCCTTTTGTCCAGGTGGGAAAGGGCAGTGTGGAGTGTAATAGAGATTGCATCATCTGTGGAACTGTTGAGGCGATATGTGAATTGGAGTGGGTCTAGGGTTTCTGGGATGATGCTGTTAATGTGAGCCATGACCAGCCTTTCAAAGCACTTCATGTCTACAGATGTGAATGCTAAGGGTCTGTAGTCATTTAGGAAGGTTACCTTCGCTTCCTTGAAAACAGGGAATATGGTGGTCTGATTGAAACATGTACAGTCGTGGCCAAACATTTTGAGTATGACACAAGTATTGGTCTCCACAAAGTTTGCTGTTTCAGTGTTCTTAGATCTTTATATCAGTAGTTACTATTACACTAAGTATAATTACAAGTATTCCATTAGTGTCAAAGGCTCGCCTTGTCTTTTCCGGACAAGGTGTTTTCCGGACGGCCCAAACAATCGGAAAGGGGATTCATCAGAGAAAATGACTCTACCCCAGTCCTCAGCAGTCCAATCCCTGTACCTTTTGCAGAATATCAGTCTGTCCCTGATGTTTTTCCTGGAGAGAAGTGGCTTCTTTGCTGCCCTTCTTGACACCAGGCCATCCTCCAAAAGTCTTCGCCTCACTGTGCGTGCAGATTCACTCAAACCTGCCTGCTGCCATTCCTGAGCAAGCTCTGCACTGGTGGTCCCCGATCCCGCAGCTGAATCAACTTTAGGAGACGGTCCTGGCGCTTCCTGGACTTTCTTGGGCGCCCTGACGCCTTCTTCACAACAATTTAACCTCTCTCCTTGAAGTTCTTGATGATCCGATAAATGGTTGATTTAGGTGCAATCTTACCAGCAGCAATATCCTTGCAGGTAACCATGGTTGACAGAGGAAGAACAATGATTTCAAGCACCACCCTCATTTTAAAGCTTCCAGTCTGTTATTCTGACTCAATCAGCATGACAGAGTGATCTCCAGCCTTGTCCTCATCAACACTCTCACCTGTGTTAACGAGACAATCACTGACATGATTGCAGCTGGTCCTTTTGTGGCAGGGCTGAAATGCAGTGGAAATGTTTTTGGGGGATTAAGCTCATTTTCATGGCAAAGAGGGACTTTGCAATTAATTGCAATTCATCTGATCACTCTTCATGACATTCTGGAGTATATGCAAATTGCCATCATCAACACTGAGGCAGCAAACTTTGTGGAGACCAATACTTGTGTCATTCTCAAAACTTTTGGCCACGACTGTAGGTATTTCAGACTCGGTCAGAGAGAGGTTATAAATGTCAGTGAAGACACCTGCCAGTTGGTCCGCGCATGCTTTGAGTACACGTCCTGGTAATCCGTCTGTGGCCCTGTGAATGTTGACCTGTTTAAAGGTCTTGCTCACAACGGCTACCGAGAGCGTTATCACACAGTCGTCTGGAACAGCTGGTGCTCTCATGCATGCTTCAGTGTTGCTTTTCCTCGAAGCGAGCATAAAAGGCATTTAGCTCGTCTGGTAGACTCACGTCACTGGGCAGCTCTTCTCCAGGTTATTCTCTTTGTAAGTGATGGCTTTGTTATGGAAGGTTTGGCAATCGCTTTTAGGTGGTTGTAGAATTAAATGGCTCTTTTCTGGATTTTGATAATTTGCGGGTATCGGCCTAATTCTGCTCAGCATGCATTTTTTTGTGTTTTTTGTTGTACACAGAGGATATTTTTGAAGAATTCTTCATGCAGAGTCTCAATTTGGTGTTTGTCCCATTTAGTGAATTCTTGGTTGGTGAGCGGAACCCCAGACCTCACAACCATAAAGGGCAATGGGTTCTAGAACTGATTCAAGTTCTTTTAGCCAGATCCTAATTGGTATGTCAAATTTTATGTTCCTTTTGATGGCACAGTTACCTATGGCGTTGATGTTAAGTATGTACTATATGGTTTTTTGTGTGCTCTAGGGCAACAGTGTCTAGATGGAATTTGTATTTGTGGTCATGGCGACTGGACCTTTTTTGGAACACCATTATTTTTGTCTTACTGAGATTTACTGTCAGGGCCCAGGTCTGACAGAATCTGTGCAGAAGATCTAGGTGCTGCTGCCAATTTTAACCTCACACTTGTTTGTGTACATAGATTTTATAATGTCGTATGTTTTTCCCCCAACACCACTTTCCATCAATTTGTATAGCAGACCCTCATGTCAAATTGAGTCAAATGCTTTTTTGAAATCAACAAAGCATGAGAAGACTTATTTTTGGTTTCTTTGATTGTCAATTAAGGTGTGCAGGGTGAATATGTGGTCAGTCGTACGGTAATTTGGTAAAAAAGTCTATTTGATATTTGCTTAGGACATTGTTTTCACTGAGGAAATGAACTAGTCTGCTGTAAATGATAATGCAGAGGATTTGTGTGTGTGTATATGTGTGGACTGTAGACTAGTCAACTCTTATACCTTCCACTTTAGACTAGTCAACTCTGGTACCTTCTCCTGTAGACTAGTCAACTCTTATACCTTCCACTGTAGACTAGTCAACTCTTATACCTTCCACTGTAGACTAGTCAACTCTGGTACCTTCTCCTGTAGACTAGTCAACTCTGATACCTTCTCCTGTAGACTAGTCAACTCTGGTACCTTCTCTGTACCAACTCTGGTACCTTCTCCTGTAGACTAGTCAACTCTGGTACCTTCGCCTGTAGACTAGTCAACTCTGGTACCTTCCACTGTAGACTAGTCAACTCTGGTACCTTCTCCTGTAGACTAGTCAACTCTGGTACTTTCTCCTGTAGACTAGTCAACTCTTATACCTTCCACTGTAGACTAGTCAACTCTGGTACCTTCTCCTGTAGACTAGTCAACTCTGGTACCTTCCACTCTAGACTAGTCAACTCTGGTACCTTCCACTGTAGACTAGTCAACTCTGGTACCTTCCACTGTAGACTAGTCAACTCTGGTACCTTCTCTGTACCAACTCTGGTACCTTCTCCTGTAGACTAGTCAACTCTGGTACCTTCTCCTGTAGACTAGTCAACTCTGGTACCTTCTCCTGTAGACTAGTCAACTCTGGTACCTTCTCTGTACCAACTCTGGTACCTTCCACTGTAGACTAGTCAACTCTGGTACCTTCCACTGTAGACTAGTCAACTCTGGTACCTTCTCTGTACCAACTCTGGTACCTTCTCCTGTAGACTAGTCAACTCTGGTACCTTCTCTGTACCAACTCTGGTACCTTCTCTGTACCAACTCTGGTACCTTCTCCTGTAGACTAGTCAACTCTGGTACCTTCGCCTGTAGACTAGTCAACTCTGGTACCTTCCACTGTTGACTAGTCAACTCTGGAACCTTCCACTGTAGACTAGTCAACTCTGGTACCTTCGCCTGTAGACTAGTCAACTCTGGTACCTTCCACTGTTGACTAGTCAACTCTGGTACCTTCCACTATTGACTAGTCAACTCTGGTACCTTCCACTGTAGACAAGTCAACTCTGGTACTTTCCACTGTAGACTAGTTAACTCTGGTACCTTCCACTGTAGACAAGTCAACTCTGGTACCTTCCACTGTAGACTAGTAAACTCTGGTACCTTCCACTGTAGACAAGTCAACTCTGGTACCTTCCACTGTAGACTAGTTAACTCTGGTACTGTCAACTGCAGCCACTCCGGGCTCTGGCTGCGCACCGATGGTGTGGTGCTCAAAGCCACGACGGACCTTCGTTGGCTCCGGGCCGGCGCTGGATGTACCGGACTGAGGAGGTGCACCGGTGTAGCGGACTGCTCCAGTACGGGAGTAGAGTAGACGGCCGGACCCGGACTGGGGATGCTCACCATGGGCCCCTTTAATGCCAGCTCCGCCCTTTCCTTCTCCATTTTTCTCCATTGATCCATAAACCATCCACGGTCCTCTGGCTCCACCCTAGGCCACGTGGGAAATGGTACTGGCACTACCTCCTCTTCCTCCTCTGAGTCCGTCTCGAACCCACCGAGGAGTTCCGTGTCCGTATACCGACGCGGGGCAATCGCTCTCTCCGTCTCTCGCCAGTTGCGCTGCTTGGTCTCAAGGTGGTGGGTCGTTCTGTCACAAGTTTGGTTAAGGAGAGACCAAGACGCAGCGCAGGGATAGTTCGACATTCTTTTATTTTACTATGTAATACTTTGTTGTATGAATTACTATGTATAATAAAACTTAAAATGCGAACTACTACACAACACAAACACGATACGATAATGACCCACACAAAGGTGTAGGACATACAAACATATATAGGATCCCTAATTAGAGACAATGCGGTGCAGCTGCCTCTAATTAGGGATCCAACCCAAAACCCACACAGAAACAGAAAGGAATACAAACTGTCAGACTCTGACCATAACTACATAGAGAAGCAAATAGGCTTCTCTATGGCCAGAACCTGACAGGAACCTTCCACTGTGGACTAGTCAACTCTGGTACCTTCTCCTGTGGACTAGTCAACTCTGGTACCTTCTCTGTACCAACTCTGGTACTTTCTCCTGTAGACTAGTCAACTCTGGTACCTTCCACTGTAGACTAGTTAACTCTGGTACCTTCCACTGTAGACTAGTCAACTATGGTACCTTCCCCTGTAGACAAGTCAACTCTGGTACCTTCCACTGTAGACTAGTCAACTCTGGTACCTTCTCCTGTAGACTAGTCAACTCTGGTACCTTCTACTGTAGACTAGTCAACTCTGGTACCTTCTCCTGTAGACTAGTCAACTCTGGTATATTCTCCTGTAGACTAGTCAACTCTGGTACCTTCCACTGTAGACAAGTCAACTCTGGTACCTTCCACTGTAGACTCATAAACTCTGGTACCTTATCTGTACTAACTCTGGTACCTTCCACTGTAGACTAGTCAACTCTGGTACCTTCCCCTGTAGACTAGTTAACTCTGGTACCTTCCACTGTGGACTAGTCAACTCTGGTACCTTCCACTGTGGACTAGTCAACTCTGGTACCTTCCACTGTGGACTAGTCAACTCTGGTTCCTTCTACTGTAGACTAGTCAACTCTGGTACCTTCCACTGTAGACTAGTCAACTCTGGTACCTTCCACTGTAGACTCAGAAACTCTGGTACCTTCTCTGTACCAACTCTGGTACCTTCCACTGTAGACTAGTCAACTCTGGTACCTTCCCCTGTAGACTAGTGAACTCCTACCTTTCTCTCTGATTTGGTCCTGTCGTACATACTGTACCTCCACATACGCCGGTCACAAGACGCAGGCCTCCTTATTGTCCATAGAGTTAACAAGAAAACAGCTGGAGGCAGGGCTTTCTGCTAAAGAGATCCATATTCATGGAATGGTCTGCCTATCCATGTGAGAGACGCAGACTCTGTCTCGACCTTTAAGTCTTTACTGAAGACTCATCTCTTCAGTAGGTCCTATGATTGAGTGTAGTCTGGCCCAGGGGTGTGAAGGTGAACGGCAAGGCACTGGAGTGACGAACCGCCGGCTTCCCTCTCTCCACTGGGATTCTCTGCCTCTGACCCTATTACGGGGGCTGAGTCACTGGCTTACTATGCTCTTCCATGCCGTCCCTAGGAGGGGTGCATCACGTTGTGCCAGGCTTGATACACTGACATGATCTTATTGTCCGGTCTCGCGCCCCCTCGGGCTCGTGCATTGGAGGAGATCTTTGTGCGCTATACTCAGCCTTGTCTCAGAGTATTAACTTGGTGGTCTGTTGATATCCCTCTAGTGGTGTGGGGGCTGTGCTTTGGCAAAGTGTGTGGGGTTATATCCTGCTTAGTTGGCCCTGCTGCAATAGTCCATGTGCCGAGGGGCTGGGGTCAGTCTATCCTATATGGTGAAATTCTCCTGTCTTATCTGGTGTCCTGTGTGAACTTAAGTATGCTCCATCTAATTCTCTCATCTATCGGACCATGCCTCAGGACTATCTGGCCTGATGACTCCTGGCTGTCCCCAGTCCACCTGGTCGTACTGCTGATCCAGTTTCTGCTGTTCTGGAACCCTGACCTGTTCACCAGACCCGCCGGTTGCTGTTGACACATATCCACAGTAGTTATTGGGGTCAAATTTGTCTCCACTTTTGTGGATTGGGGTGATCAGTCCTTGGTTCCAAATATCTCTCTCTCTCTCTCTCTCTCTCTCTCTCTCTCTCTCGCCACCCTTCGAAGTCTGGTTCCTCTCTAGTTTTCTTCCTAGGTTCCAGCCTTTCTAGGGAGATTTTCAGAGCCACCATGCTTCTACATCTGCATTGCAGATTTACACAGGGTTTCTTTTAATCACTTTGTGACATCTGCTGATGTAAAAAGGGCTTTATAAATACATTTGATGTGATTTAGTCAACTCTGGTACCTTTGCCTGTAGACTAGTCAACTCTGGTACCTTCGCCTGTAGACTAGTCAACTCTGGTACCTTCCACTGTAGACTAGTCAACTCTGGTACCTTCCACTGTAGGCTAGTCAACTCTGGTACCTTCCACTGTAGGCTAGTCAACTCTGGTACCTTCCCCTGTTGAATAGTCAACTCTTGTACCTTCCCCTGTTGAATAGTCAACTCTGGTTAGAGTGAATACAAGATGCTAATACAATTAGCCTGAGCTTCAGACAGAGTCTGCCTGCTTCGAACTCCATCCCAGGACCTTCTCTTTCACTTATAAGGAAGTGTGCTGAACGTTATCAAAAGAGGCATTGCTAATAAAATGCTGCACATTCTGTAGGCAAAATAAAGCAAATAGCGTCAGTGTGCTTACTAATGCGAGAAGCCAAGCATGCCCTGGAGAGAGGAGGAGAGGAGAGGAGAGGAGAGGAGAGGAGAGGAGAGGAGAGGAGAGGAGAGGAGAGGAGAGGAGAGGAGAGGAGAGGAGAGGAGAGGAGAGGAGAGGAGAGGAGAGGAGAGTGACCTGCAGCCACTCAGCCAACATTATTTATTTATTCATTTCCTCTCTGCTTTAATGGAAATATAAAAGGCCACATTGATTAGTGTTTAAGGATCATCCATTAATAGATTAAAAGCCCTCCGGTTGGTAGGAAGGCCAGGCAGAAACACAGCGCTCCAGTCCCAAATGGCACTCTATTCCCTATAAAGTACACTTCTACCCTATGGGCCCTTGCTACTATATAGTGAATAGGGTGCAAATTGGGATGCATCCAGCCCTGCTACAAGGCCACATAATGAGACATTCTGGGACTATTTCTAGTCTGGGTCGGCTTTAGAGACCACAGTCTCTGTGTCTGATCCTGCCATTTCAGCTGCTGGCTAGGAGGGTTGGGGCTGGGGGGGTTGGGGCTGGGAAACTGATAGGAAGGTTGGGGCTGGGGGGGGTTGGGGCTGGGAAACTGCTAGGAGGGTTGGGGCTGGGGGGGTTGGGGCTGGGAAACTGATAGTAAGGTTTGGGCTGGGGGGGGTTGGGGCTAGGAGGGTTGGGGCTGGGAAACTGCTAGGAGGGTTGGGGCTGGGGGGGGTTGGGGCTGGGAAACTGCTAGGAAGGTTGGGGCTGGGGGGGTTGGGGCTAGGAGGGTTAGGGCTGGGAAACTGCTAGGAGGGTTGGGGCTGGGGGGGTTGGGGCTGGGAAACTGCTAGGAAGGTTGGGGCTGGGGGGGTTGGGGAGGGTAGGGGTTGGGTGAACGGTGGTACATTGCTCAGAGCTGCTCTGGGGCTGCTATCTATGGGTCTGTGGCTGCTATCTATGGGTCTGTGGCTGCTATCTATGGGTCTGGGGCTGCTATCTATGGGTCTGTGGCTGCTATCTATGGGTCTGGGGCTGCTATAGGGCACACTACTATAGGTCTACATTACACACTTCTCTGGGTCCTGCTATTGTGGCCTCCAGGCATTCCTAAGCTCCAATCTGTCACTTCTAGACCAGGACACAGTAGGCCTCAGAGAGAAGATTTAGCCTGCAGCCTTAGTTCAGACTACACACACACACACACACACACACACACACACACACACACACACACACACACACACACACACACACACACACACACACACACACACACACACACACACACACACACACACACACACAGGGACACACACACACACACACACACACACACAGGGACACACACACATATGAACACACAAACACACACCATTTAAAAAATAACAGACTACTACTACAGTTCAGACAGTATAACTATAACCAAAAAATCTAATCAAATGTAATTCATCACACGTGTTTAACAGATGTTATTGCTTGTGCTTGTTGTATCTTTTCTCATTGCTTTTAGTATATCGAACTGCTGGGGTGCTAGGACCTAGTTTAACAATTATGCATCCATCCGTGAGTAACTCTGGTCTGTTATCACTCATTCACTCAGGACTTATTTATTCATTCAGGTCTGTATATACTTACTCATGTACAGTTGTTATATCATATCACGTGCAATATTGTAAGTAATTCTTGGACTTAACTTACGTAGTCATTCACTCAGGAATCCTGTCAGTTGTATCTTTTTTTCATAGCTTTTAGCATATCGAATGTGCAATACGTGCAGTTATCTGTAATTAAACCCTGCGCACTAAGGACTGTATTTTAAGGGAATTACTATTATTACCCCAAATGATATCATACACACATTTAGCTATTAAAGTATCTCTTCCTGTCATTTACCTGTAAATGTAACTGTATATTTACCTGTACAGTTAATTTAACCATAGATAGATAGATAGATAGATAGATAGATAGATAGATAGATAGATAGATAGATAGATAGATAGATAGATAGATAGATAGATAGATAGATAGATAGATAGATAGATAGATAGATAGATAGATAGATAGATAGATAGATAGATAGATAGATAGATAGATAGATAGATAGATAGATAGATAGATAGATAGATAGATAGATAGATAGATAGATAGATAGATAGATAGATAGATAGATAGATAGATAGATAGCAGCTACACAGGGCAGGTGCAAAATGCCACAACGAAAATACACAAAAGACAGATACACGGTACATGATACATAGAGTGGCAGTATGAAAAAGTATAGAAATACAAGATATCTGGAGTGCAAAAAAGCTATAAAAAGACATAGCATAGTATGGGTGGTTGGCTGAATATGTACACTATACATTGGTGGATGTTGGATGGTTAACTATACTATACAGGTCGATGGCAGAGAAATACTTCACTAGCTAAAAATGCGTATGATATGAGAGAGGGTAATAATAGTTTACTTAACATACAGTCTGGTTAAATTAACAGGTAAGTGAATATTTTGCATTGTTAAATTAGCTGTACAGGTAAATATACAGTTATATTTACAGATAAGTGAATATTTGCATGGTTACACAAACTGTACAGGTAAATGACAGGAAGAGATACTTTAATAGCTAAATGTGTGTATGATATAATTTGGGGTAATAATAGTAATTCCCTTAAAATACAGTCTTTAGTGCACAGGGTTTGATTACAGATAACTGCACGTATTGCACATTCGATATACTAAAAGCAATGAAAAAAAGATACAACTGACAGGATTCCTGAGTGAATGACTACGTAAGTTAAGTCCAAGAATTACTTACAATATTACACGTGATATGATATAACAACTGTACATGAGTAAGTATATACAGACCTGAATTAATAAATAAGTCCTGAGTGAATGAGTGATAACAGACCAGAGTTACTCACGGATGGATGCATAATTGTTAAACTAGGTCCTAGCACCCCAGCAGTTCCAACAGTTAATGTAACCATGCAAATATTCACTTACCTGTACATTTAACTGTATATTTACCTGTACAGTTAATTGCACCATGCAAAGTATTCACTTACCTGTTCATTTAACCAGTCTGTCTATTAAGTAAACTATTATTACCCTCACTTATATCATACGCATTTTTAGCTATTTAAGTATTTCTCTGCCATTGACCTGTATAGTATAGTTAACCATGCAAATACTCCTTATTTATCTATATCAACTTGAAATATTTGTATTATTTTTTTTCAACTACGACTCTGTAACAATATATAGTGTACATATTCATTCATCCACCCATACTATGCAATGTCTTTTGAGCTGAAGGTGGTTCTGCTCACGGATGGATGCACAACACAAAGTCACTGATTGTGCTCCTGTACTCCCCCTCCTGCCCACCCCTGATGCACCCTACAATTGCGGAGTCATCCGAGAACTTCTGTAGGTGGCATGTTTCTGGAGTTATATAGATAGATAGATAGATAGGTACTTTATTGATCCCCCGGGGGGGAAATTTCATATTTCATATCTGAAGTCCGAGGTGTAGCAGGTGAACAGGAAGGGGGACAGGACCGTTCCCTGGGGGGCCCCTGTGTTGCTCACTGCCCGTTCTGACACACAGCTCTGTAGTCGCACAAATTGTGGCCTACCGGTCAGGTAGTCCGTGACCCAGGAGACTAAGGGTGCTTCCACTTTCATCCTCTTCATCTTCTCACACAGTAACAGGGGCTGAATGGTGTTGAAGACACTGGAGAAGTCAAAAAACATAACCCTCACATAACCCTTGTGTATCTGTCTTTTGTGTATTTTCGTTCCGTCATTTTGCACCTGCACTGTGTTTTTACGTAGCTGCTTGGCGAAGAAATTTCCCCTCAGGGATCAATAAAGTACTACTAATACTACTACAGTCAAGACAGTACAACTGTAGCCTAAATATCAGTATGATACTACTACTACTACTACTACTACTACTACTACTACTACAGTCCAGACAGTACAACTGTAGCCTAAATATCAGTATGATACTACTACTACTACTACTACTACTACTACTACTACAGTCCAGACAGTACAACTATATACTAAATACTGATACTACTACTTTCTATGAATGAGAGGATACTGATTTGGATCTGCTGCTCTGCCCAATGAGACAGAGTCTAGTCAGACCACTAATGGACACTTTGTTTGACAGAACAGAGGCTGCATCCCAAATGAGACGCTATTGCCTTTACGTTGACTTTGGACCCCTATGGGCTCTGGTCAGAATTACTGTACTCTAAAGGAAACATGGTGACCATTGGGAGCTAGCCAGAGTGAATCATCAGCTCAACACCAAACACTTATTTAAGATCTCTTTAGGGACATTCAGCTTTGATTGGCATATTCATAAAAGCTATTCACATCACTTTCATCATGTAGTTACTAACAGAGGTCCATCCTCACTATCTGGGGTGTCTGCCTGCCTGAGGACTGCTAAACATGGGAGAAACAGAGGTCCAAAGCCTGTTTCAAACCTCTCAGTGTTCTCCTCACAGAAAAAGGCAGCTAGGCTCAGGACTGTAACAGGAATGTATTTATATTATGACAAAGCTTGATAAAGAGTACTATTGCCCCATGGCTGCATGGGTTTCTTTCTCTAGGATGGCAGCTGGAAACATTTTAATGATGAACTTTGTGAACACAAAACACATTGTAGTAAAACAGAGTGTTATGCTGCTGTAACAGCCACCACATACCAAGTCCATTCTACCAAACAGCAGAGAACACAGGCATCAGGAGTGGTAGTTTATAACCACATCCACATCTATAAAGACTGCCTGCCCCCACACATAACCACACCCACATAACCACACCCACTGACTGCTCCCCCACATAACCACACCCACTGACTGCTCCCCCACATAATTACACCCACTGACTGCTCCCACACATAACCACACCCACTGTCTGCCCCCACAAATAACCACACCCACTCTCTGCTCCCTCACATAACCACACCCACTCTCTGCTCCCTCACATAACCACACCCACTCTCTGCTCCCTCACATAACCACACCCACTGACCTCTCCCTCACATAACCACACCCACCCTCTGCTCCCTCACATAACCACACCCACTCTTTGTTCCCTCACATAACCACACCCACTCTCTGCTCCCTCACATAACTACACCCACTCTCTGCTCCCTCACATAACCACACCCACTCTCTTCTCACTCACATAACCACACCCACTCTCTTCTCCCTCACATAACCACACCCACTCTCTTCTCCCTCACATAACCACACCCACTCTCTTCTCCCTCACATAACCACACCCACTCTCTGCTCCCTCACATAACCACACCCACTCTCTTCTCCCTCACATAACCACACCCACTATCTGCTCCCTCACATAACCACACCCACTCTCTGCTCCCTCACATAACCACACCCACTCTCTGCTCCCTCACATAACCACACCCACTGACTGCTCACCCAAATCTATAAAGACTGCCTGTAAATAGAATGGTGTGCTTGTATCTAATCTATACAGCTTCGCTACTGTTATTTTTTACTGTCATACAGTTTTTTATTTTTTTACTTATCTATTGTTTACCTAATACTTATTTTTTATTTAAAAACTGTAAGTAAGCGTTTCACTGTAAGGTCTACACCTGTTGTATTGTTGGTTAAAGGCTTGTTAGTCAGCATTTCACTGTAAGGTCTACACCTGTTGTATTGTTGGTTAAGGGCTTGTTAGTAAGCATTTCACTGTAAGGTCTACACCTGTTGTATTGTTGGTTAAGGGCTTGTTAGTAAGCATTTCACTGTAAGGTCTACACCTGTTGTATTGTTGGTTAAGGGCTTGTTAGTAAGCATTTCACTGTAAGGTCTACACCTGTTGTATTGTTGGTTAAGGGCTTGTAAGTAAGCATTTCACTGTATGGTCTACACCTGTTGTATTGTTGGTTAAGGGCTTGTTAGTAAGCATTTCACTGTAAGGTCTACACCTGTTGTGTTGTTGGTTAAGGGCTTGTTAGTAAGCATTTCACTGTAAGGTCTACACCTGTTGTGTTGTTGGTTAAGGGCTTGTTAGTAAGCATTTCACTGTAAGGTCTACACCTGTTGTGTTGTTGGTTAAGGGCTTGTTAGTAAGCATTTCACTGTAAGGTCTACACCTGTTGTGTTGTTGGTTAAGGACTTGTTAGTAAGCATTTCACTGTAAGGTCTACACCTGTTGTATTGTTGGTTAAGGGCTTGTTAGTAAGCATTTCACTGTAAGGTCTACACCTGTTGTATTGTTGGTTAAGGGCTTGTAAGTAAGCATTTCACTGTATGGTCTACACCTGTTGTATTGTTGGTTAAGGGCTTGTTAGTAAGCATTTCACTGTAAGGTCTACACCTGTTGTATTGTTGGTTAAGGGCTTGTTAGTAAGCATTTCACTGTAAGGTCTACACCTGTTGTGTTGTTGGTTAAGGGCTTGTTAGTAAGCATTTCACTGTAAGGTCTACACCTGTTGTGTTGTTGGTTAAGGGCTTGTTAGTAAGCATTTCACTGTAAGGTCTACACCTGTTGTGTTGTTGGTTAAGGGCTTGTTAGTAAGCATTTCACTGTAAGGTCTACACCTGTTGTGTTGTTGGTTAAGGGCTTGTTAGTAAGCATTTCACTGTAAGGTCTACACCTGTTGTGTTGTTGGTTAAGGGCTTGTTAGTAAGCATTTCACTGTAAGGTCTACACCTGTTGTGTTGTTGGTTAAGGGCTTGTTAGTAAGCATTTCACTGTAAGGTCTACACCTGTTGTGTTGTTGGTTAAGGGCTTGTTAGTAAGCATTTCACTGTAAGGTCTACACCTGTTGTGTTGTTGGTTAAGGGCTTGTTAGTAAGCATTTCACTGTAAGGTCTACACCTGTTGTGTTGTTGGTTAAGGGCTTGTTAGTAAGCATTTCACTGTAAGGTCTACACCTGTTGTATTGTTGGTTAAGGGCTTGTTAGTAAGCATTTCACTGTAAGGTCTACACCTGTTGTATTGTTGGTTAAGGGCTTGTAAGTAAGCATTTCACTGTAAGGTCTACACCTGTTGTATTGTTGGTTAAGGGCTTGTTAGTAAGCATTTCACTGTAAGGTCTACACCTGTTGTAATGTTGGTTAAGGACTTGTTAGTAAGCATTTCACTGTAAGGTCTACACCTGTTGTATTGTTGGTTAAGGGCTTGTTAGTAAGCATTTCACTGTAAGGTCTACACCTGTTGTGTTGTTGGTTAAGGGCTTGTTAGTAAGCATTTCACTGTAAGGTCTACACCTGTTGTGTTGTTGGTTAAGGGCTTGTTAGTAAGCATTTCACTGTAAGGTCTACACCTGTTGTATTGTTGGTTAAGGGCTTGATAGTAAGCATTTCACTGTAAGGTCTACACCTGTTGTATTGTTGGTTAAGGGCTTGTTAGTAAGCATTTCACTGTAAGGTCTACACCTGTTGTATTGTTGGTTAAGGGCTTGTTAGTAAGCATTTCACTGTAAGGTCTACACCTGTTGTATTGTTGGTTAAGGGCTTGTTAGTAAGCATTTCACTGTAAGGTCTACACCTGTTGTATTGTTGGTTAAGGGCTTGTTAGTAAGCATTTCACTGTAAGGTCTACACCTGTTGTATTGTTGGTTAAGGGCTTGTTAGTAAGCATTTCACTGTAAGGTCTACACCTGTTGTATTGTTGGTTAAGTGCTTGTAAGTAAGCATTTCACTGTAAGGTCTACACCTGTTGTATTGTTGGTTAAGGGCTTGTTAGTAAGCATTTCACTGTAAGGTCTACACCTGTTGTATTGTTGGTTAAGGGCTTGTAAGTAAGCATTTCACTGTAAGGTCTACACCTGTTGTATTGTTGGTTAAGGGCTTGTTAGTAAGCATTTCACTGTAAGGTTTACACCTGTTGTATTGTTGGTTAAGGGCTTGTTAGTAAGCATTTCACTGTAAGGTCTACACCTGTTGTATTGTTGGTTAAGGGCTTGTTAGTAAGCATTTCACTGTAAGGTCTACACCTGTTGTATTGTTGGTTAAGGGCTTGTTAGTCAGCATTTCACTGTAAGGTCTACACCTGTTGTATTGTTGGTTAAGGGCTTGTTAGTAAGCATTTCACTGTAAGGTCTACACCTGTTGTATTGTTGGTTAAGGGCTTGTTAGTAAGCATTTCACTGTAAGGTCTACACCTGTTGTATTGTTGGTTAAGGTCTTGTAAGTAAGCATTTCACTGTAAGGTCTACACCTGTTGTATTGTTGGTTAAGGGCTTGTTAGTAAGCATTTCACTGTAAGGTCTACACCTGTTGTATTGTTGGTTAAGGGCTTGTTAGTAAGCATTTCACTGTAAGGTCTACACCTGTTGTATTGTTGGTTAAGGGCTTGTTAGTAAGCATTTCACTGTAAGGTCTACACCTGTTGTATTGTTGGTTAAGGGCTTGTTAGTAAGCATTTCACTGTAAGGTCTACACCTGTTGTATTGTTGGTTAAGGGCTTGTTAGTAAGCATTTCACTGTAAGGTCTACACCTGTTGTATTGTTGGTTAAGTGCTTGTAAGTAAGCATTTCACTGTAAGGTCTACACCTGTTGTATTGTTGGTTAAGGGCTTGTTAGTAAGCATTTCACTGTAAGGTCTACACCTGTTGTATTGTTGGTTAAGGGCTTGTAAGTAAGCATTTCACTGTAAGGTCTACACCTGTTGTATTGTTGGTTAAGGGCTTGTTAGTAAGCATTTCACTGTAAGGTTTACACCTGTTGTATTGTTGGTTAAGGGCTTGTTAGTAAGCATTTCACTGTAAGGTCTACACCTGTTGTATTGTTGGTTAAGGGCTTGTTAGTAAGCATTTCACTGTAAGGTCTACACCTGTTGTATTGTTGGTTAAGGGCTTGTTAGTCAGCGTTTCACTGTAAGGTCTACACCTGTTGTATTGTTGGTTAAGGGCTTGTTAGTAATCATTTCACTGTAAGGTCTACACCTGTTGTATTGTTGGTTAAGGGCTTGTTAGTAAGCGTTTCACTGTAAGGTCTACACCTGTTGTATTGTTGGTTAAGGGCTTGTTAGTAAGCATTTCACTGTAAGGTCTACACCTGTTGTATTGTTGGTTAAGGTCTTGTTAGTAAGCATTTCACTGTAAGGTCTACACCTGTTGTATTGTTGGTTAAGGGCTTGTTAGTAAGTGTTTCACTGTAAGGTCTACACCTGTTAAACCTACTAAAGAAACGTGTGGGTCGTCAGACAGCACAGAGAAAGGAGAGACAGTTCTTTAGTGCTCCCTCCTCTACTTCCTCAGCCTGTGTTCAGCAGAGGAGAGAACCTGTTCCTCAGCCTGTGTTCAGCAGAGGAGAGAACCTGTTCCTCAGCCTGTGTTCAGAAGAGAAGAGAACCTGTTCCTCAGCCTGTGTTCAGCAGAGAGGAGAGAACCTGTTCCTCAGCCTGTGTTCAGAAGAGAAGAGAACCTGTTCCTCAGCCTTTGTTCAGCAGAGAGGAGAGAACCTGTTCCTCAGCCTGTGTTCAGCAGAGAGGAGAGAACCTGTTCCTCAGCCTGTGTTCAGCAGAGAGGAGAGAACCTGTTCCTCAGCCTGTGTTCCTCTACCGTCTGTCCTCCCTCTGTCTACTCTCTGTCTGACCCACAGCACCAGACATTACTGGCAAGCCTTTAACCAAAAATACAGTTCAAGAAATAGAGATAGGAAAATATCTACTAAATAAACTCAAGTAAAAAGTAAATAAAAAACGTAAACAATAGAATAACTATAACAAGGCTATAGACATGGTTGGTCAACACCGCCTGGTATAGAGGCTATAGACATGGTTGGTCAACACCGCCTGGTATAGAGGCTATAGACATGGTTGGTCAACACCGCCTGGTATAGAGGCTATAGACATGGTTGGTCAACACCGCCTGGTATAGAGGCTATAGACATGGTTGGTCAACACCGCCTGGTATAGAGATGCTGGATGGCAGGCAGCTTGGCCCCAGTGATGTACTGGGCCTTCAGCACTACCCTCTGTAGTGCCTTGCGGTCGGAGGCCGAGCAGTTGCCGTACCAGGCGGTGATGCAACCAGTCAGGATGCTCTCGATGGTGCAGCTGTAGAACTTTTTGAGGATCTGAGGACCCATGTCAAATCTTTTCAGTCTCCTGAGGGGGAATAGGCTTTGTCCTCTTCACGACTGTCTTGGTGTGTTTGGACCATGATAGTTTGTTGGTGGACACCAAGGATCTTGAAGCTCTCAACCTGCTCCACTACAGCCCCGTCGATGAGAATGGGGGCGTGCTCTGTCCTCCTTTTCCTGTAGTCCAAGATCAGCTCCTTTGTCTTGATCACGTTGAGGGAGAGGTTGTTATCCGTGTGGTCCCGGCACCACACAGAGACCTGGCCATGTGGTGCCGGGACCACACAGAGACCTGGCCGTGTGGTCCTGGCACCACGCAGAGACCTGGCCGTGTGGTGCCGGGACCACACGGCCACTGTTGTGTTGTCTGCAAACTTAATGATGGTGTTGGAGTCGTGCTTGGCCATGCAGTCGTGGGTGAACAAGGAGTACAGGAGGGGACTGAGCACGCACCCTGAGGGGCCCCAGTGTTGAGGATCAGCTTGGCAGATGTGTTGTTACCTACCCTCACCACCTGGGGGTGGCCCGTCAGGAAGTCCAGGATCCAGTTGCAGAGGGAGGTGTTTAGTCCCAGGGTCCTTAGCTTAGTGATGAGCTTTGAGGGCACTATGGTGTTGAAGGCTGAGCTGTAGTCAATGAACAGCATTCTCACATAGGTGTTCCTTTTGTCCAGGTGGGAAAGGGCAGTGTGGAGTGTAATAGAGATTGCATCATCTGTGGATCTGTTGAGGCGATAGGAGAATTGGAGTGGGTCTAGGGTTTCTGGGATAATGTTGTGGATGTGAGCCATGACCAGCCTTTCAAAGCCCTTCATGTCTACAGACGTGAGTTCTACGGGTTTGTAGTCATTTAGACAGGTCACGGTGGGGATCATCAATCCACTCTCTCTCTCTGATCACTCCTAATTCACACCTTAGAAAAAGACCTGGACTACAATCACACCTTAGAAAAAGACCTGGACTACAATCACACCTTAGAAAAAGACCTGGACTACAATCACACCTTAGAAAAAGACCTGGACTACAATCACACCTTAGAAAGACCTGGACTACAATCACACCTTAGAAAGACCTGGACTACAATCACACCTTAGAAAAAGACCTGGACAATAAACGTGGAAGAGGAGTTGAAACTGAACACCAGACAGAGAGCAAGTCATGGGCTCTGGTCAAAAGTAGTGCTTTATTCAGGGAATAGGGCTGCCATTTGGGACACATCCCAGGTTTAAAGCAGGCTGTGTTAATCTTCCTGTTACAGGAACATCTCTGTCCATCCAGGATACTGCTCCTTTAACCCTGT
>CM042390.1:43096195-43137779 GCA_023634145.1 Thymallus thymallus | reverse complement strand
AGTTTTGGAAACACCTAAAACACAGTGACCCCCTCTCATATCATTACCAAGCACTGCAATACCAAGAGTTGAGCAAAGATAAGAGTCCCTTCATCCAACTGGTCCAGGGGCTGAGTTCACAAACTTGTTCCACTAACACACTGAAGCCTCAGGACCAGAACATCCAATCAATAAGAATTAACCAAATTACAAAACATCTAAAACAAAACTACATTACCTATTGGAAAACACAAACACAAGCACAAAGCAAAATGCAGTGCTATTTGGCCCTAAATCGACAGTACACCATGGCAAACTATCTGACCATGGTGACTGATCAAAACCTCAAGAAAACCCTGACAAAGTACAGGCTCAGCGAGCACAGCCTTGCTATTGAGAAGGGTAGACACAGGAAAACCTGGCTCCCTGTAGAGGAAAGGCTGTGCAACCACTGCACCACAGCAGAACCAGAGACAGAGCTGCATTTCCTGACCAAATGTCAAAAATATAAAACTATCAGAGAGAGTCACTTCCCCAAATTTGAACAAGTAGTCCGGGGCTTTGAGGACCTCTCTGACATAGAAAGGCTGCCGATCCTTTTGGGGGAAGACATGACCAGCTGTGCGCTGGCAGCATGCTATGTTGCTGCCTGCCACAAGTTGAGGGACAGTGCCTGACATATTTAATGCATTTATTTTATTTTTTCCTGTTGTTATTTGTTCTTTGATGTAATTATATTTAAAAAAAATATATATATATATGTGTGTATGTATGTATGTATATATGTGTATATATATGTATGTGTGTGTGTATATGTATGTATATATATATATATAAAATAGAAAAAAAATATATATATAAATATATAGAAAAAAAAATATATATTGATGTATGATACTTTGGCAATATGTACATTGTTGCGTCATGCCAATAAAGTGAATTGAATTGAGAGAGAGAGAGAGAGAGAGAGAGAGAGAGGCAGACAGACAGTAATACATCATGTTAACATATTCTGGTGAATGTTTGTTTGTGAGGAAGAAAGGGGCTACCTGGCTGGCAACGGGCACCCTCCAAAGTGATGGCGCAGTGAAGACAGAACATGCTTGCCATCTGATCCGGCAACCTCCACTACAAAAAGTATGTAGGATTCTGCTCTGGACTCTACCCCAGGAAGAGTATCTGCTGCCTCTTCAGGAACTAATGGGGATCCATAATAAACCCCAGGAAGAGTATCTGCTGCCTCTTCAGGAACTAATGGGGATCCATAATAAACCCCAGGAAGAGTATCTGCTGCCTCTTCAGGAACTAATGGGGATCCATAATAAACCCCAGGAAGAGTATCTGCTGCCTCTTCAGGAACTAATGGGGATCCATAATAAACCCCAGGAAGAGTAGCTGCTGCCTTGACAGGAACTAATGGGGATCCATAATAAACCCCAGGAAGAGTATCTGCTGCCTTGGCAGGAACTAATGGGGATCCATAATAAACCCCAGGAAGAGTATCTGCTGCCTTGGCAGGAACTAATGGGGATCCATAATAAACCCCAGGAAGAGTATCTGCTGCCTTGGCAGGAACTAATGGGGATCCATAATAAACCCCAGGAAGAGTAGCTGCTGCCTCTTCAGGAACTAATGGGGATCCATAATAAACCCCAGGAAGAGTAGCTGCTGCCTTGGCAGGAACTAATGGGGATCCATAATAAACCCCAGGAAGAGTAGCTGCTGCCTTGACAGGAACTAATGGGGATCCATAATAAACCCCAGGAAGAGTATCTGCTGCCTTGGTAGGAACTAATGGGGATCCATAATAAACCCCAGGAAGAGTATCTGCTGCCTTGGCAGGAACTAATGGGGATCCATAATAAACCCCAGGAAGAGTAGCTGCTGCCTTGGCAGGAACTAATGGGGATCCATAATAAACCCCAGGAAGAGTATCTGCTGCCTTGGCAGGAACTAATGGGGATCCATAATAAACCCCAGGAAGAGTATCTGCTACCTTGGCAGGAACTAATGGGGATCCATAATAAACCCCAGGAAGAGTAGCTGCTGCCTTGGCAGGAACTAATGGGGATCCATAATAAACCCCAGGAAGAGTAGCTGCTGCCTTGGCAGGAACTAATGGGGATCCTTAATAAACCCCAGGAAGAGTAGCTGCTGCCTTGGCAGGAACTAATGGGGATCCATAATAAACCCCAGGAAGAGTAGCTGCTGCCTTGGCAGGAACTAATGGGGATCCATAATAAACCCCAGGAAGAGTATCTGCTGCCTTGGCAGGAACTAATGGGGATCCATAATAAACCCCAGGAAGAGTAGCTGCTCCCTCTTCAGGAACTAATGGGGATCCATAATAAACCCCAGGAAGAGTATCTGCTGCCTCTTCAGGAACTAATGGGGATCCATAATAAACCCCAGGAAGAGTAGCTGCTGCCTTGGCAGGAACTAATGGGGATCCATAATAAACCCCAGGAAGAGTATCTGCTGCCTTGGCAGGAACTAATGGGGATCCATAATAAACCCCAGGAAGAGTAGCTGCTGCCTTGGCAGGAACTAATGGGGATCCATAATAAACCCCAGGAAGAGTAGCTGCTGCCTTGGCAGGAACTAATGGGGATCCATAATAAACCCCAGGAAGAGTAGCTGCTGCCTTGGCAGGAACTAATGGGGATCCTTAATAAACCCCAGGAAGAGTATCTGCTGCCTTGGCAGGAACTAATGGGGATCCATAATAAACCCCAGGAAGAGTAGCTGCTGCCTTGACAGGAACTAATGGGGATCCATAATAAACCCCAGGAAGAGTAGCTGCTGCCTTGGCAGGAACTAATGGGGATCCATAATAAACCCCAGGAAGAGTAGCTGCTGCCTTGGCAGGAACTAATGGGGATCCATAATAAACCCCAGGAAGAGTAGCTGCTGCCTCTTCAGGAACTAATGGGGATCCATAATAAACCCCAGGAAGAGTATCTGCTGCCTTGGCAGGAACTAATGGGGATCCATAATAAACCCCAGGAAGAGTATCTGCTGCCTCTTCAGGAACTAATGGGGATCCATAATAAACCCCAGGAAGAGTATCTGCTGCCTCTTCAGGAACTAATGGGGATCCATAATAAACCCCAGGAAGAGTATCTGCTGCCTCTTCAGGAACTAATGGGGATCCATAATAAACCCCAGGAAGAGTAGCTGCTGCCTTGACAGGAACTAATGGGGATCCATAATAAACCCCAGGAAGAGTATCTGCTGCCTTGGCAGGAACTAATGGGGATCCATAATAAACCCCAGGAAGAGTATCTGCTGCCTTGGCAGGAACTAATGGGGATCCATAATAAACCCCAGGAAGAGTATCTGCTGCCTTGGCAGGAACTAATGGGGATCCATAATAAACCCCAGGAAGAGTAGCTGCTGCCTCTTCAGGAACTAATGGGGATCCATAATAAACCCCAGGAAGAGTAGCTGCTGCCTTGGCAGGAACTAATGGGGATCCATAATAAACCCCAGGAAGAGTAGCTGCTGCCTTGACAGGAACTAATGGGGATCCATAATAAACCCCAGGAAGAGTATCTGCTGCCTTGGTAGGAACTAATGGGGATCCATAATAAACCCCAGGAAGAGTATCTGCTGCCTTGGCAGGAACTAATGGGGATCCATAATAAACCCCAGGAAGAGTAGCTGCTGCCTTGGCAGGAACTAATGGGGATCCATAATAAACCCCAGGAAGAGTATCTGCTGCCTTGGCAGGAACTAATGGGGATCCATAATAAACCCCAGGAAGAGTATCTGCTACCTTGGCAGGAACTAATGGGGATCCATAATAAACCCCAGGAAGAGTAGCTGCTGCCTTGGCAGGAACTAATGGGGATCCATAATAAACCCCAGGAAGAGTAGCTGCTGCCTTGGCAGGAACTAATGGGGATCCTTAATAAACCCCAGGAAGAGTAGCTGCTGCCTTGGCAGGAACTAATGGGGATCCATAATAAACCCCAGGAAGAGTAGCTGCTGCCTTGGCAGGAACTAATGGGGATCCATAATAAACCCCAGGAAGAGTATCTGCTGCCTTGGCAGGAACTAATGGGGATCCATAATAAACCCCAGGAAGAGTAGCTGCTCCCTCTTCAGGAACTAATGGGGATCCATAATAAACCCCAGGAAGAGTATCTGCTGCCTCTTCAGGAACTAATGGGGATCCATAATAAACCCCAGGAAGAGTAGCTGCTGCCTTGGCAGGAACTAATGGGGATCCATAATAAACCCCAGGAAGAGTATCTGCTGCCTTGGCAGGAACTAATGGGGATCCATAATAAACCCCAGGAAGAGTAGCTGCTGCCTTGGCAGGAACTAATGGGGATCCATAATAAACCCCAGGAAGAGTAGCTGCTGCCTTGGCAGGAACTAATGGGGATCCATAATAAACCCCAGGAAGAGTAGCTGCTGCCTTGGCAGGAACTAATGGGGATCCTTAATAAACCCCAGGAAGAGTATCTGCTGCCTTGGCAGGAACTAATGGGGATCCATAATAAACCCCAGGAAGAGTAGCTGCTGCCTTGACAGGAACTAATGGGGATCCATAATAAACCCCAGGAAGAGTAGCTGCTGCCTTGGCAGGAACTAATGGGGATCCATAATAAACCCCAGGAAGAGTAGCTGCTGCCTTGGCAGGAACTAATGGGGATCCATAATAAACCCCAGGAAGAGTAGCTGCTGCCTTGGCAGGAACTAATGGGGATCCATAATAAACCCCAGGAAGAGTATCTGCTGCCTTGGCAGGAACTAATGGGGATCCATAATAAACCCCAGGAAGAGTAGCTGCTGCCTTGGCAGGAACTAATGGGGATCCATAATAAACCCCAGGAAGAGTAGCTGCTGCCTTGGCAGGAACTAATGGGGATCCATAATAAACCCCAGGAAGAGTATCTGCTGCCTTGGCAGGAACTAATGGGGATCCATAATAAACCCCAGGAAGAGTATCTGCTGCCTTGGCAGGAACTAATGGGGATCCATAATAAACCCCAGGAAGAGTAGCTGCTGCCTCTTCAGGAACTAATGGGGATCCATAATAAACCCCAGGAAGAGTATCTGCTGCCTTGGCAGGAACTAATGGGGATCCATAATAAACCCCAGGAAGAGTAGCTGCTGCCTTGGCAGGAACTAATGGGGATCCATAATAAACCCCAGGAAGAGTAGCTGCTGCCTTGGCAGGAACTAATGGGGATCCATAATAAACCCCAGGAAGAGTATCTGCTGCCTTGACAGGAACTAATGGGGATCCATAATAAACCCCAGGAAGAGTAGCTGCTGCCTTGGCAGGAACTAATGGGGATCCATAATAAACCCCAGGAAGAGTATCTGCTGCCTTGGCAGGAACTAATGGGGATCCATAATAAACCCCAGGAAGAGTATCTGCTGCCTTGACAGGAACTAATGGGGATCCATAATAAACCCCAGGAAGAGTAGCTGCTGCCTTGGCAGGAACTAATGGGGATCCATAATAAACCCCAGGAAGAGTATCTGCTGCCTTGGCAGGAACTAATGGGGATCCATAATAAACCCCAGGAAGAGTATCTGCTGCCTTGGCAGGAACTAATGGGGATCCATAATAAACCCCAGGAAGAGTAGCTGCTGCCTCTTCAGGAACTAATGGGGATCCATAATAAACCCCAGGAAGAGTATCTGCTGCCTTGGCAGGAACTAATGGGGATCCATAATAAACCCCAGGAAGAGTAGCTGCTGCCTTGGCAGGAACTAATGGGGATCCATAATAAACCCCAGGAAGAGTATCTGCTGCCTTGGCAGGAACTAATGGGGATCCATAATAAACCCCAGGAAGAGTAGCTGCTGCCTTGGCAGGAACTAATGGGGATCCATAATAAACCCCAGGAAGAGTATCTGCTGCCTTGGCAGGAACTAATGGGGATCCATAATAAACCCCAGGAAGAGTAGCTGCTGCCTTGGCAGGAACTAATGGGGATCCATAATAAACCCCAGGAAGAGTATCTGCTGCCTTGGCAGGAACTAATGGGGATCCATAATAAACCCCAGGAAGAGTATCTGCTGCCTTGGCAGGAACTAATGGGGATCCATAATAAACCCCAGGAAGAGTAGCTGCTGCCTTGGTAGGAACTAATGGGGATCCATAATAATGTGGAGATATATACAGGGAGTACCAGTACCAGATCAATGTGGAGCTATATACAGGGAGTACCAGTACCAGATCAATGTGGAGCTATATACAGGAAGTACCAGTACCAGTAAAGTAACTAGTCATCAGGATAGATAATAATAAGGTTTTTGAGGTAGATATGTACATGAAGGCAGGGTAAAGTGACAACTCATCAGGATAGATAATAATAAGGTACTTGAAGTAAATATGTACATGAAGGCAATGTATATAGTGGGTGTATATATAGTCTAGTGCAGGGGTCACCAACACGGTGCCCGCGGGCACCAGGTCGCCCCCAAGGACCACATGAGTCGCCCGCAGGCCTGTTCTAAAAATAGCACTTGTGAGATGCGTCTGAAATTAAATTTAATTCTGTTGCTTTTCTTTTTTAATCACACTTGCATTTATATATATTTAAAAATGACAATATCTTAAAAATATGTTCATTATACATGAGTTTAGATAAGTTTAGGTGAACTCTGACCTACTCTAGTTCAAAAGTATTTTGCGCGAGACAAAACCAGTGCTCGTGTAAGCTAGCGGGCGCGCGCAACGAAGATGGAAGATGAATGCAGTTTCCTGCCCCAAAAACATGGCAGAAAAAAGGAAGAAAACGTATCACTTTCACAACGAATGGGAGGAGGAATTGTTTTTTACGACTGTGAATGAAACCTGCGTGTGTCTCATTTGCGGGGCGACTGTGGCGACGGCAAAGCGGCACAATGTGGAGAGACACTTCACTACGTGTCACAACAGTTACCATGATAACTACCCACCGGGAGTTTGAGGATAGGTTTTGTGACCTTCATCAGCTTGAGCCATGTGTGTCGTTCATTTCCAATCCTTTCATGAATGTGGACACAACATGGTTTGCCATCAACTAAGTGCAACGTTCAACTTGGATGCTGGACAGGTGGAGATTGAAATCATAACATTGCAAAATGAGCTCCAGCTCAAAGCCTACCAGGCTGCACCAAACTGTTGGTCCCTTGTTGACACAGAGAAGTACAGTGGAGTATGCACAGCAGCTATGAAGGTTGCAGCCTGTTTGGTTCAACCTATCTCTGTGAATCAGCGTTTTCTGACATGAACTTCATCAAGAACAAACACAGAACACGCCTCACTGATGCACATCTGAAAGACTCACTCACAGTTGCAGTGTCAAGTTACACACCAGATTACAATACACTGGTGAACAACATGCAATGCCAGTCTTCCCACTAAAAAAGAAACAGATACCAGATGTTGTCAGTGGCAACATGGCAGTGCCATGGCGAAATTGAATTAAAATAATGAAGAATTGTGTTCAATTTAGAAAGTGTTTTAAAATATTTGGTCATTAGTTCAAAATGTAACAAGATTTATTTAAAAATATGTAAGTTGATAACTTTTTGAAACAACATAGTTCATGATTTGTTAAAAGGGTTTGTCTGTGGCTAGTGAAAATGGGACATTTTTCCTATGAAATGTAGTGATGTAAGTGATTTTCTAAAAATGTAACAATTACTGAGATTAAAGTGCTGAATATTGATATCTGTTTCCCTCCTTATTGTCATTGTTGCTAATTATTGTGAGAAATAATTTAGGTGATTAGTGTCTTCACATAGATGAGTATTATTAATAATGTATAACTAAAGGCAAACTGAGCAAATGTGTTATTTCAGAAGAGCGTATCAAACTGTTAGCCCTTCGTATGAAGTAGCTCTCAGTTTCAAAAAGGTTGGTGACCCCTGGTCTAGTGAGTGTGTATATGAAGTCTAGTTAATATGTTTATAGTATGTAAATAAATTCTAGTACTGTGTATATAGTGTGTCTCTATAGTCCAGTGAGTGTGTATATTGTGTGTATATATAGTCCAGTAAGTGTGTATATAGTGTGTCTATATAGTCTAGTGAGTGTGTATATAGTGTGTGTATATAGTCTAGTGAGTGTGTGTATAGTGTGTGTATATATTCTAGTGAGTGTGTGTATAGTGTGTGTATATAGTCTAGTGAGTGTGTGTATAGTGTGTATATATAGTCTAGTGAGTCTGTATATAGTGTGTATATATAGTCTAGTGAGTGTGTATATAGTGTGTATATATAGTCTAGTGAGTGTGTATATAGTGTGTATATATATTCTAGTGAGTGTGTATATAGTGTGTATATAGTGTGTATATATAGTCTAGTGAGTGTGTATATAGTGTGTATATATATTCTAGTGAGTGTGTATATAGTGTGTATATATAGTCTAGTGAGTGTGTATATAGTGTGTATATATATTCTAGTGAGTGTGTATATAGTATGTATATATAGTCTAGTGAGTGTGTATATAGTGTGTATATATTGTCTAGTGAGTGTGTATATAGTGTGTATATATATTCTAGTGAGTGTGTATATAGTATGTATATATATTCTAGTGAGTGTGAATATAGTGTGTATATATATTCTAGTGAGTGTGTATATAGTATGTATATATATTCTAGTGAGTGTGTATATAGTATGTATATATATTCTAGTGAGTGTGTATATAGTATGTATATATATTCTAGTGAGTGTGTATATAGTATGTATATATATTCTAGTGAGTGTGTATATAGTGTGTATATATATTCTAGTGAGTGTGTATATAGTGTGTGTATATATTCTAGTGAGTGTGTATATAGTGTGTATATATATTCTAGTTAGTGTGTATATAGTGTGTATATATATTCTAGTGAGTGTGTATATAGTGTGTGTATATAGTCTAGTGAGTGTGTATATAGTGTGTATATATATTCTAGTGAGTGTGTATATATATTCTAGTGAGTGTGTATATAGTGTGTATATATATATTCTAGTGAGTGTGTATATAGTGTGTATATATAGATAAGGTCAGTGCAGATAGTCCGGGTAACCAATTTATTAACAGTCTGGATATTTAGCACACTTATGACATGCAGTGTCTTATACCACTGCACCACTTGGGAGTCCATTAGGCTATAGCTAGCCAAGCAAATGTCTCTTTCTGTCAAAATTGAAACGTGTAATATCTTCCCGTATACATCATTCATGGTTGGACGCGTCTCCTGTCTGATGACATGTCATGGTTGCCCGGCCTTAGTTTGTAGATGTAATCCAGACAGGTGTTTTCTCCATCTCTTTAACTATCATACTCGAATTCCACTGATTTCAAAACTCAATCCTCCAGAAAGTGGAGAGCAACACTTATGCAGCTCAACACAATACATAAAATAAAAAGCAGCATTAGACAGGATTACCTCATCGCTCACCTCAGACCCCTGGTGTGTACATCAATGGACCCCCTGCAGTTTGCATACCAGCGCAACATCGGGGTGGATGATGCAATCATCTACCTTCTGCAGAGGGCCTACTCTCACCTGGACAACGCAGGTTGCATCTGTGAGGGTTATGTTTTTTGACTTCTCCAGTGCCTTCAATACCATTCAGCCCCTGCTACTGGGTGAGAAGATGAGGAGGATGAAAGTGGAAGCACCCTTAGTCTCCTGGGTCACGGACTACCTGACCGGTAGGCCACAATTTGTGCGACTACAGAGCTGTGTGTCAGAACGGGCAGTTAGCAACACAGGGGCCCCCCAAGGAACGGTCCTGTCCCCCTTCCTGTTCACCCTCTACACCTTGGACTTCAGATATAACTCTGAAACATGCCACCTACAGAAGTTTTCGGATGACTCTGCTATTGTAGGGTTCATCAGGGGTGGGCAGGAGGAGGAGTACAGGAGCACAATCAATGACTTTGTGTTGGGGTGTGAGCAGAACCACCTTCAGCTCAACATCAGCAAAACAAAGGAGATGGTGGTGGACTTCAGGAGAACCAAGGCACAACTGACTGCAGTCCCTATACAGGGGATGGATGTGGAAATGGTTGGGTCATACAAGTTCCTGGGAGTCCATTTGGACAACAGGCTGGAATGGGCCGGTGACACCGGGGCCCTGTACAAAAAGGGCCAGAGCCGACTCTACTTTCTGAGGAGGCTCAGGTCCTTCAACGTGTGCAGTAAACTACTGCATACCTTCTACCAGTCTGTGGCGGTCAGTACCATCTTTTTTGCAGTGGTGTGCTGGGGAGCAAACATCAAAGCCGGTGATGCTTCTCGGGTAAATAAGCTGATCAGGAAGGCTAGCTCTGTCCTGGGGATGAGCCTTGACACTCTAGAGGAGGTGGCGGAGAGACGGATCCTGGCCAAACTGCTGGCCATCATGGACAACGTCACCCACCCTCTGCACGCTATGGTTATGACGCAGAGGAGCACTTTCAGTCACAGACTGATCCCACCACGGTGTGCCAGAGAGCGCTACAGGAGGTCCTTCCTGCCGGCGGCTATTAGACTATATAATGCCTCACCGGGGTGCCGTGCCGTCGGCAACATAGATCTGGAACTGTTGGGGTGCTAGGACCTAGTTTAACAATTATGCATCCATCCGTGAGTAACTCTGGTCCGTAATCACTCATTCACTCAGGACCTATTTATTCATGCAGGTCTGTATATACTTACTCATGTACAGTTGTTATATCATATCACTCAGGAATGCATATTAGTATCCTGTCAATTGCACCTTTTCTCATTGCTTTTAGTATATCGAATGTGCAATAAGTGCAGTTGTCTGTAATTAAACCCTGCGCACTAAGGACTGTATTTTAAGGGAATTACTATTATTACCCCAAATGATATCATACACACATTTAGCTATTTAAGTATCTCTTCCTGTCATTTACCTGTACAGTTTGTGTAAACATGCAAGTATTCACTTATCTGTAAATATAACTGTATATTTACCTGTACAGCTAATTTAACCATGCAAAATATTCACTTACCTGCTCATTTACCCAGTCTGTCTATTAAGTAAACTATTATTACCCTCGCTCATATCATACGCATTTTTAGCTACTGAAGTATTTCTCTGCCATCGACCTGTATAGTATAGTTAACCATCCAACATCCACCAATGTATAGTGTACATATTCAGCAAACCACCCATCTATGCAATGTCTTTTTTATAGCTTAAATTTTTTTGCACTCCAGATATCTTGTATTTCTATACTTTTTCATACTGCCGCTCTATGTATCATGTACCGTGTATCTGTCTTTTGTGTACTTTCGTTGTGGCATTTTGCACCTGCCCTGTGTTTTGTTGTAGCTGCTTGACAATGAAATTTCCCCCCAGGGGGATCAATAAAGTACCTATCTATCTATCTATCTATCTATCTATCTATCTATCTATCTATCTATCTATCTATCTATCTATCTATCTATCTATCTATCTATCTATCTATCTATCTATCTATCTATCTATCTATCTATCTATCTATCTATCTATCTATCTATCTATTACCTACACATACTGACCAGCTCATATAGACAGAAGCGTGCTACATGGCAGACCAATCCGAACTCCTCTCTCGGCACGACCAGCCCACTCATTATCTCAGCCAATCACGGCTAGAGGGAAGGTTGCTTTCTTTTTCTTTGGCTAAACCAACCAGGCTCGTAATTTAACCATTGTATTTGTATTTACAGATGTCATAGTTTGGTGGGAACATTAAAGTTCCCATGTGAATCCTGAAACCACTTCATTAGACACCTTTTCAACTGCTTGTTAACGCAAATATCTAATCAGCCAATCACGTGGCAGCAACTCAATGGATTTAGGCATGTAGACTGAAGTTCAAACTGAGCATCAGAATGGGGAAGAAAGGTGATTTAAGTGACTTTGAACGTGGCAGACGGGCTGGTTTGAGTATTTCAGAAAGTGCTGATCTACTGGGATTTTCCCGCACAACCATCTCTAGGGTTTACAGAGAATGGTCTGAAAATGAGAAAATATCCAGTGAGCAGCAGTTCTCTGGGAGAAAATGCCTTGTTGAGGTCAGAGGTCAGAGGAGAATGGCCAGACTGGTTCGATCTGATAGAAAGACAACAGTAACTCAAATAACCACTCGTTACAACCAAGGTATGCAGAAGAGCATCTCTGAACGCACAACACGTCCAACCTTGAAGCAGATGGCCTACAGCAGCAGAAGACCACACCAGGTATATATACACACTATATACAGACTCACTGGACTATATATACACACTGTATACAGACTCACTGGACTATATATACACACTATATACAGACTCACTGGACTATATATACACACTATATACAGACTCACTGGACTATATATACACACTATATACAGACTCACTGGACTATATATACACACTATATACAGACTCACTGGACTATATATACATATTATATACACACTCACTAGACTATATACAGCGGGTGAAATAAGTATTGAACGTCACCATTTTTCTCAGTAAATATATTTCCAAAGGTGCTATTGATATTTTCACCAGATGTTGGTAACAACCCAAGTAATCCATACATACAAAGAAACCAAAACAAATAAGTTCAGAAATTAAGTTATGTGTAATAATGTGAAATGACACAGGGAAAAAGGTATTGAACACACTTTCTGATATTTATTTAATACTTTGTACAAAAGCCTTTGTTGGTAATGACAGCTTCAAGACGCCTCCTGTATGGAGAAACTAGTCGCATGCATTGCTCTGGTGTGATTTTGGCCCATTCTTCCACACAAACAGTCTTCAAATCTTGAAGGTTCCGTGGGCCTCTTCTATGAATCTTGATCTTCAGTTCTTTCCATAGATTTTCAATGGGATTTAAGTCAGGTGATTGGCTGGGCCATTCTAGCAGCTTTATTTTCTTTCTTTGAAACCAATTGAGAGTTTCCTTGGCTGTGTGTTTGGGATCATTGTCTTGCTGAAATGTCCACCCTCGTTTCATCTTCATCATCCTGGTAGATGGCAGCAGATTTTTGTCAAGAATGTCTCGGTAAATTTGCCCATTCATCCTTCCTTCAATTATGTGAAGTTTGCCAGTACCATTTGCTGAAAAGCAGCCCCACACCATGATGTTCCCACCTCCAAACTTCACTGTTGGTATGGTGTTTTTAGGGTGATGTGCAGTGCCATTTCTCCTCCAAACATGGTGTGTATTATGACATCCAAACAGTTCAATTTTGCTCTCATCTGACCACACTATATTCTCCCAGTATTTCACTGGCTTTTCCAAATGTTGTGCAGCAAACTTTAAACGAGCTTCAACATGCTTTTTTTTCAGCAATGGAGTCTTGCGTGGTGAGCGTGCATACAGGCCATGGCGGTGGAGTGCATTACTTACTGTTTTCTTTGAGACAACAGTACCTGCTAATTGCAGGTCTTTTTGAAGCTCTCCACAAGTGGTCCTTGGCTCTTGGACAACTCTTCTGATTATTCTTTTCACTCCTCTGTCAGAAATCTTCCGAGGAGCACCTGGTCGAGGAAAATTTATGGTGAAATTATTGTCTTTCCACTTCCGTATTATGGCCCCAACAGTGCTCACTGGAACATTCAGAAGCTTAGAAATGCGCCTATAACCAATGCCATCATTATGTTTTGCAACAATTAGGTTGCGAAGGTCTTGAGACAGCTGTTTGCTTTTACCCATCATGAGATGTGTCTTCTGTGACACCTTGGCAATGAGACCTTTTTGTAGGCCATCAGTTGGGACTGAACCAGCTTATATTAATTTGCACTGACAGGGGGCTGGATTTCTTTTTAATTACTGATAGTTTTCAACTGTTGTCTTGGCTTTCCATGCCTTTTTGAACCTCCCTTTCTTCATGTGTTCAATACTTTTTCCCTGTGTCATTTCACATTATTACACATATACTTAATTTCTGAACTTATTTGTTTTGGTTTCTTTGTATGTATGGATTACTTGGGTTGTTACCAACATCTGGTGAAAATGTCATGTCAATAGCACCTTTGGAAATATATTTACTGAGAAAAATGGTGACATGTTCAATACTTATTTCACCCGCTGTATACATACTATATACACACTCACTAGACTATATAGACACACTATATACACACTCCCTAGACTATATAGACACACTATATACAGACTCACTAGACTATATATACACATATTATATACACACTCACTAGACTATATATACACACTATATACACACTCCCTAGACTATATAGACACACTATATACAGACTCACTAGACTATATATACACATATTATATACACACTCACTAGACTATATATACACACTATATACACACTCACTAGACTATATAGACACACTATATACAGACTCACTACACTATATAGACATATTATATACACACTCACTAGACTATATATACATACTATATACACACTCACTAGACTATATAGGCACACTATATACACACTCACTAGACTATATATACATACTATATACAGACTCACTAGACAATATAGACATATTATATACACACTCACTAGACTATATATACATACTATATACACACTCACTAGACTATATAGGCACACTATATACACACTCACTAGACTATATATACATACTATATACAGACTCACTAGACTATATAGACATATTATATACACACTCACTAGACTATATATACATACTATATACACACTCACTAGACTATATAGGCACACTATATACACACTCACTAGACTATATATACATACTATATACACACTCACTAGACTATATAGACATATTATATACACACTCACTAGACTATATATACATACTATATACACACTCACTAGACTATATAGGCACACTATATACACACTCACTAGACTATATATATACATACTATATACACACTCACTAGACTATATAGACATACTATATACACACTCACTAGACTATATATACATACTATATACACACTCACTAGACTATATAGGCACACTATATACACACTCACTAGACTATATATACATACTATATACACACTCACTAGAGTGTATATGTTTTCTTTGAAGGATTCTTCTTCATTCTCCAAAGCAGTCTAAGCACAATTTTTTGAACCTGTTAGCTGTGCTGGTTTCTGTCTGTCTGTCCCAGTTACATAGCTACCTAGTCGGTGTGAACTGCTAATTTGCTTAAGAAGCGTAGTGATTGCTACCCATTCAGAGCGGGTGCAGGTCCCTCCACTGGTGTTGTTCTCTGCAGATTACAACTTAATAGACAATTATATTAGTGTTATTAGCACAGCCTCCTTGTTCAGCGGCAGCTGTTTGCGGCAGACGTCCCCAAAACGAAGACAGTTCTGCCGAGTTGTTCTGCGGGAGTTAGTCGAGGAAGGTAAGTGAGGGAGTTAGTCGAGGAAGGTAAGTGAGGGAGGCCCCGCTCTCGCTCTTGTCCATATGTTTAGTTCATTTTATTCTGATCTCTTTTACATGATTGTAGCCTTTTCTGTAGCCTGTCATCGATGTGTCTGTCTATCCCTGTTCTCTCCTCTCTGTACAGGTCAACTATGTGTCTGTCTATCCCTGTTCTCTCCTCTCTGTACATACCAACTATGTGTCTGTCTATCCCTGTTCTCTCCTCTCTGTACAGACCAACTATGTGTCTGTCTATCCCTGTTCTCTCCTCTCTGTACAGACCAACTCTGTGTCTGTCTATCCCTGTTCTCTCCTCTCTGTACAGACCAACTCTGTGTCTGTCTATCCCTGTTCTCTCCTCTCTGTACAGACCAACTATGTGTCTGTCTATCCCTGTTCTCTCCTCTCTGTAAAGACCATACAAACGCTTCACACTGCGTGGCTGCAACCACTCTAATCTGGTGGTCCCTGCGCACACAACCCACGTGGAGTTCCAGGTCTCCGGCAGCCTTTGGAACTGCCGTTCTGCGGCCAACAAGGCAGAGTTCATCTCAGCCTATGCTGCCCTCCAGTCCCTTGACTTCTTGGCGCTGACGGAAACATGGATTACCACAGAAAACACTGCTACTCCTACTGCTCTTTCCTCGTCTGATCATGTGTTCTCTCATACCCTGAGAGCATCTGGTCAGCGTGGCGGTGGCACAGGAATTCTAATCTCTCCCAAGTGGACATTCTCTCTTTTCCCCCTGACCCATCTGTCTATCTCCTCATTTGAATTCCATGTTCAAATGAGGAGATAGACAGAGTGCAAAGAACCTTGGTGTGACCCTGGACAACAACCTGTCGTTCTCTGTTAACATCAAAGCGGTGACCCGATCCTGCAGGTTCATGCTCTACAACATTCGTAGAGTACGACCCTACCTTACACAAAGCAGCACAGGTCCTAATCCAGGCACTTGTCATCTCCCGTCTGGATTACTGCAACTCGCTGTTGGCTGGACTCCCTGCCTGTACCATTAAAGACCTACAACTTATCCAGAACGCTGCAGCCCGTCTGGTGTTCAACCTTCCCAAGTTCTCTCATGTCACCCCGCTCCTACGCACTCTCCACTGGCTTCCAGTTGAAGCTCTCATATATACACACTATATACACTGACTAGACTATATATACACCCTATATACACGGTTGAGGTCAGAAGTTGTGCGGTTGAGGTCAGAAGTTGTGTGGTTATGGTCAGAAGTTGTGCGGTTGACGTCAGAAGTTATGTGGTTGAGTTAATTGATTGTGTGGTTGTGGTCAGTAGATGTGGTTGAGTTAATTGATTGTGTGGTTGTGGTCAGTAGATGTGGTTGAGTTAATTGATTGTGTGGTTCTGGTCAGTAGATGTGGTTGAGTTAATTGATTGTGTGGTTGTGGTCAGTAGATGTGGTTGAGTTAATTGATTGTGTGGTTGTGGTCAGTAGATGTGGTTGAGTTAATTGATTGTGTGGTTGTGGTCAGTAGATGTGGTTGAGTTAATTGATTGTGTGGTTGTGGTCAGTAGATGTGGTTGAGTTAATTGATTGTGTGGTTGTGGTCAGTAGATGTGGTTGAGTTAATTGATTGTGTGGTTGTGGTCAGTAGATGTGGTTGAGTTAATTGATTGTGTGGTTGTGGTCAGTAGATGTGGTTGAGTTAATTGATTGTGTGGTTGTGGTCAGTAGATGTGGTTGAGTTAATTGATTGTGTGGTTGTGGTCAGTAGATGTGGTTGAGTTAATTGATTGTGTGGTTGTGGTCAGTAGATGTGGTTGAGTTAATTGATTGTGTGGTTGTGGTCAGTAGATGTGGTAAAGCCAGTTTCTTCTCTCTCCTTCAGAATCAGTGTCTGTCCGTATCCTAGCAATGGTTCATCTTTGGAAAGTCAATAATAACACAGTTTTGTCGTTTGCTCGTTTGGGTCGGTGGTCAAAACGGAAGTTGTTTGGAAAAGAGAGAATCTGCTCACTTCTGACATGATTTACAGACGATGGGTTGGATAAACTGCTCTAGTGACGGACTGGTTCCGAATCCTATCACATATTTGACAAGCAGAGAAGTAGGGGAACATTTGCAACCCAAAATTGTGTTTCTCTAAAATGCTCCTGAAGTGGTCAAAATGGCAGCTGTTTGGGAAGGTTTGAAAGAAAAATGTGGTAATTTTGATATAAAAACAGCTGTACCATACGTTTTGTATGGAATATTTTCATTCCGCAAACAGATATGAATAGCAGAGAAGAAGACGAATATCCCATACACTAACCTTTTGTCTAACTTGTTGCTGTACGGGTCGAAACGGAAGTTGTTTGCCATAATGTTACAGAAAATGAGGTTGATACTCATACTTAAACTGCTGTAACGTTTGATGCAAATATTATTTTTGGTCCAAACGCTGGATTTAAGTAGCAGTGAAGTGGAATTATTAGTAGATTTGTGTCAATAGTTGCATGATTTCAGTTTGAAAATGTCAGTTGGAAGTGATTATGACACAATGGGGAGAAATCTCATGTTAACGGATGGAGTGAAAAAGACTACAAAAATGTGAATAACGTAAAAAGTATAGCAAATATACTAAAGGTTTTACACAAGCAACTCGATCCAGACCGTTTCTGAATTATTTAAGTTGGAACGGCGTTTCTAGCTCAAAAGCTGAAGGAGGAGTAGGCGGAATAATAATAATAATAATAATAATAATATTAATAATATATTTGAAGATAATATATTTGAAGAAATAATATATTTGAAGAAGCAGCTTCCGCTGCCCCACCAATTAATGTGTGAAACTCTGACCTTAAAATCAAGCATCTTACACAGACAGACCTGTAATGATGGGTCGGTGGGTCGGAAGCAGATGCAGGTGAAAACTTTAATAAAACAATAAAACCACGAACGAGAAAATGACATGAGACAGAACACCGATACACAACAACAATAGACCATTTTCACGCGTATAAAATGTACTTCAGGTCTGGTGTTTGTTGTGTTCATTTACTTCCGCCAAAATGGAAAGCGAAACATGGACCGTAATTCACCTCCAGACTGGACTGCCTTGTGGACTGCCTTGTGGACTGCCTTGTGGACTGCCTTGTGGACTGCCTTGTGGACTGCACCTGCTGTCTGCTCATCCAGATGGGCAAGGAGCCGAGGACCAAGTAGAGGTAGTTATCCCAAGTAATTACAATGCAGCAGACTGTGGACACACTAACCTGAAAGATGTCAGCCAGCACCTTCTCTTTAAGGCCTGCAGCAACACTGCAACAATACAGAAAAAACTCATCAATGAGTTGCAACTTGTGCATTGGACTGGGAGGAGTGGGTGCAAATATTTCTCTCTTTATCTGTGGCTTTGACCAATATACCAGCATGGACGCAGAAGGTTGAATAGCCTCCCAAAAGGCATTAAAAACCTTTTCTGAACAAAATCTGGTATAGAAGCGAAAATCTTCATCAGAGGCACAAAACCTATGTCATACATCCATCTGACTCTGAATCAGATAAATGTTATGACGTGTAGTTTATCGAATCATACATCTATCTGACTCTGAATCAGATAAATGTTATTACGTGTAGCCTATCGAATCATACATCTATCTGACTCTGAATCAGATAAATGTTATGACGTGTAGCCTATCGAATCATACATCTATCTGACTCTGAATCAGATAAATGTTATGACGTGTAGCCTATCGAATCATACATCTATCTGACTCTGAATCAGATAAATGTTATTACGTGTAGTTTATCGAATCATACATCTATCTGACTCTGAATCAGATAAATGTTATGACGTGTAGTTTATCGAATCATACATCCATCTGACTCTGAATCAGAAAAATGTTATGACGTGTAGCCTATCGAATCATACATCTATCTGACTCTGAATCAGATAAATGTTATGACGTGTAGTTTATCGAATCATACATCCATCTGACTCTGAATCAGATAAATGTTATGACGTGTAGCCTATCGAATCATACATCCATCTGACTCTGAATCAGATAAATGTTATGACGTGTAGCCAAATCAATAAATGACATAAGCCCATGTGTCACATTAGCGCAAACACCCACTTAATATTTAAAACATGTGTACAATATTCGGTGCATATAAAAACAACTACCAATAACATATTAAAAGCCAGACATGCAATAATAGCCGACTTCACGATTCACTCTGGCATCAACATACCAGGAGCAGGAACAGCCGTGTAATCATGACGGTTAACACTGTTACCTCAGATGTCCTCACACAGCCATTCCTTCAGAGAACTGTCAGGACCAACGTCATGGCCTAAGCGACTTGTTGCTCTATCATAAACGACTCCTGTTGTGACCCAATTATTCCATTGAAAACTGCCCGATTTTCAGCCGCTTGCGTCCAGTTTCTGGAGTGTAGTCTGCTTCACTGAAGCTACAAACCAATGTACTCCCTCTGAGAATTGTAAAGTCCTGACCTTCATCTCTACGAATTGCTTGAACCCACTTCTTCCTTTCAATTGTGTCACCAGGGAAGCCATGACAACTTAAATAAGGTTGCCGTTGTTTGTTCGATTTACAATGAGGCACACAGCAATGACATTTAGACCATTGTTGCTAACCGGATGTCAACCTGGTTATGAAACCCGGAAGCGTGAAAATAGCCAACTGGTGAGTGAACATGGGAGAGTGACATATGAAGGGGTGGAAATGATGAAGGTGATGGAGTCCAGGTGTGAATCATGATGATTAACAGGTGTGTGTAATGATGGATCCCAGTACCGGTGGTTAGTATTCTGGCGACCGACGTCGTACGACAGAGGGGAGGAGTAGGAGACGACGTGACAGCAGTAACCCATTCACCTCTAATAATTTCCAGCCATATGTATTGGGTTGTGGGTTTGACTGAAGTCAGAAAAGCTGTGCATGGGAACATGCATATATGCACAGCGTGACTGTGAGTCACTTTCGACAAAAGAGTCTGCAAAATGGCATATACTGTATTATTTTACAGTCCAGTTGTGTGTAGCCCCCTTTATGAATGTGGAGCTAAGGAGTTTGGCTCTACATTTTGCTGTGTGAATGTGGCTGAGAATTTGTCCTTGAGGCTTTTTGATGCACTGACCCTCTTCGACTGATAATCTCTCCCTCAGACTTTAAAATGAATAATCAAATGTTGTATTCTTTAAAACACTACTGAAGAGACACTTAAATCAACACATCTGTCTTTTCTGTTTAGATGAAATTCTCATCACTAAACACTAAATATGTCTTAGTCAAGGAATGTCTCTGAAGGTTCTCTGCAGAATGCGGTCAGTCAAGTTCTCTCTGTGTTCAGCAGCAGAAATCATTTTACACTTCAGTCCTTAATCCCCTTTCAATTAAAATTCAAATTAGAAATGGAAAAACAATTAACTGCACACTCAGACATTTATACAGTAAAACTGCAGAAAAAGCATTTACCAACACAAGAGGAAATGTGTCATGTTTAATGAGTTTCTAAACTGTATAGTTCAAACATACAGTAAACAGCAGTGATGGAACAAGGTAGAGTTTAGCTAGGCTGTAGAACAACCAGTAGTCCTACTGATTAGACAGGGCTGTGGGACACGATCAGGCCGGGGCCATTCAAATCCTTCAGTGTGTCCCAGATGGCACCCTGTTCTCCACGTAGTGCACAACTCTATGGGCCCTGGTCAGAAGGAGTGCACAACTCTATGGGCCCTGGTCAGAAGGAGTGCACAGCTCTATGGGCCCTGGTCAGAAGGAGTGCACTAAGTAGGGAATAGGTGTGCAGTTTGAGATGCAACACTTGTGTGACATTCTTTGTCGTTGTGTTAATCAATGTATTTGTCTAAAACTCTAAGTAGGGCGTCTAATCAAAAAACATATTTTGACCAATGGGTAAAATAATATGTTACTTGTGTAGATAATCCTCTTTGAAAACCATTGGTCCAAACTTCATGTCTCTATAAAGTTCTATGAGTTTTTACCCTTGTATGATTGGACAGAATTAGGTTGATAAATCATTGTTGTGTACTGGCTCTCTAATCAGCAGGACATAAAACAATATAAAGGGAACATGTAGTATTTTCAGATTAATTCCACATTCCTGTTCTTTATCTAGGATTTCTTTCAAAAACAAGCACTGAGCCAAGATACCAAGATTTTCATTATCAAAGCCTTTTACATTTATTTCTGCACGTGTCATGCTAATTTAGCTATTTGCAACCTGCAGAAACAACTTTGAAGACGACGACCACAAAATGTCAAATCCACAAAAGATGCTAAGGTGTTCTGGTCGGGGATGATGAACGGGCTAAGGTGTTCTGGTCGGGGATGATTGACGGGCTAAGGTGTTCTGGTCGGGGATGATTGACGGGCTAAGGTGTTCTGGTCGGGGATGATTGACGGGCTAAGCATCTGCCTCTGGTTCTAAAGGTTGCAAGTTCAAATCAAGTGATAGTTGTTTTTTATATTTTTGTTTTAAGACGGTGTTGGCCTGTAGGGAGGCTGTCACTGTAAATAAGAATGTGTTCTTAACTGACTTGCCTAGTTAAATAAAGGTTCAATTCCACACCAATGGTCAAAGACTCCAGTCACCCAAATCATAGACTGTTCTCTCTGCTACCGCACGGCAAGCGGGTACGCAGCGCCAAGTCTGGGACCAAAAGGCTCCTCAACAGCTTCTACCCCCAAGCCATAATACTGCTGAACAATGAATCAAATGGCCACCCAGACTATTTACAGTGTTTTCCCACTGCTGCTACCCGCTGTCTATTATCTATGCATAGTCACTTTACCCCAACCTACAGTGGCTTGTGAAAGTATTCACCCCCTTGGCATTTTTCCTATTTTGTTGTCTTACAACCTGGAATTAAAATAGATTTATGGGGGGTTTGTATCATTTGATTTACACAACATGAACACCACTTTGAAGATGATAAATATTTTTTATTGTGAAACAAACAACAAATAAGACCAAAAAACTGAAAACTTGAGCGTGCATAACTATTCACCCCCCCAAAGTCAATACTTTGTAGAGCCACCTTTTGCAGCAATTACAGCTGCGAGTCTCTTGGGGTATGTCTCTATAATCTTGGCACATCAAGCCACTGGGATTTTTGCCCATCCTTCAAGGCAGAACTGCTCCAGCTCCTTCAAGTTGGATGGGTTACTCTGGTGTACAGCAATCTTTAAGTCATACCACAGATTCTCAATTGGATTGAGGTCTGGGTTTTGACTAGGCCATTCCAAGACATTTAAATGTTTCCCCTTAAACCACTCGAGTGTTGCTTTAGCAGTATGCTTAGGGTCATTGTCCTGCTGGAAGGTGAACCTCCGTCCCAGTCTCAAATCTCTGGAAGACTGAAACAGGTTTCCCTCAAGAATTTCCCTGTATTTAGCGCCATCCATCATTCCTTCAATTCTGACCAGTTTCCCAGTCCCTGCCGATGAAAAACATCCCCACAGTATGATGTGGCTACCACCATGCTTCACTGTGGGGATGGTGTTCTCGGGGTGATGAGAGGTGTTGGGTTTGCGCCAGACATAGCGTTTTCCTTGATGGCCAAAAAGCTCAATTTTAGTCTCATCTGACCAGAGTACCTTCTTCCATATGTTAGAGGAGTCTAGTCTCCCACATGCCTTTTGGCGAACACCAAACGTGTTTGCTTATTTTTTTCTTTAAGCAATGGGTTTTTTCTGGCCACTCTTCCATAAAGCCCAGCTCTGTGGAGTGTACGGCTTAAAGTGGTCCTACGGACAGATACTCCAATCTCCGCTGTGGAGCTTTGCAGCTCCTTCAGGGTTCTTTGGTCTCTTTGTTGCCTCTGATTAATGCCCTCCTTGAGTTTTGATAATCTGTACTTCTCCACAACTTTGTCACTGACCTGGTTGGAGAGCACCTTAGTCTTCATGGTGCCGCTTGCTTGGTGGTGCCGCTTGCTTAGTGGTGTTGCAGACTCTGGAGCCTTTCAGAACAGGTGTACATATACTGAGATCATGTGACAGATCAAGTGACACTTAGATTGCACACAGGTGGACTTTATTTAAGTAATTATGTGACTTCTGAAGGTAATTGGTTGCAGCAGATATTATTTAGGGGCTTCATAGCAGAGGGGGTGAATATATATATATATGCATTAACCACTTTTCCATTTTGTGTTTGTCCATTACATGAAATCCAAATCAATTTAAATTACAGGTTGTAATGCAACAAAAATAGGAAAAACACCAAGGGGAATGAATACTTTTGCAAGGCCTGTATTTGTACAAATGACCTGGACTAACATTGGCTCGGTACCGGTAACCTCTGTATATAGACTCATTATTGTTATTTTTATTATTATTTTGACTCTTTCTTGAACTGCATTGTTTATTAAGGGCTTGTAAGTAAGCATTTCACTGATTCCACTGTTAAAGAGAACGATTATGGGAGTGGTTTCCATCCATGGATGTATGTGATGTCCCTCCTGGTGCCTTGGTCGTCTCTGGCCATGGATGTATGTGATGTCCCTCCTGGTGCCTTGGTCGTCTCTGGCCATGGATGTAAGCGATGTCCCTTCTGGTGCCTTGGTCGTCTCTGGGGTTGTGGTTGGGCCAGAGTGGAGGGAGGGTTAGGTTATGGTAAGTAATGTCTCTCCTAGTACATTGGTCATCTCTGGGGTTGTGGTTGGGCCAGAGTGGAGGGAGGGTTAGGTTATGGTAAGTAATGTCTCTCCTAGTACATTGGTCATCTCTGGGGTTGTGGTTGGGCCAGAGTGGAGGGAGGGTTAGGTTATGGTAAGTAATGTCTCTCCTAGTACATTGGTCATCTCTGGGGTTGTGGTTGGGCCAGAGTGGAGGGAGGGTTAGGTTATGGTAAGTAATGTCTCTCCTAGTACATTGGTCATCTCTGGGGTTGTGGTTGGGCCAGAGTGGAGGGAGGGTTAGGTTATGGTAAGTAATGTCTCTCCTAGTACATTGGTCATCTCTGGGGTTGTGGTTGGGCCAGAGTGGAGGGAGGGTTAGGTTATGGTAAGTAATGTCTCTCCTAGTACATTGGTCATCTCTGGGGTTGTGGTTGGGCCAGAGTGGAGGGAGGGTTAGGTTATGGTAAGTAATGTCTCTCCTAGTACATTGGTCGTCTCTGGGGTTGTGGTTGGGCCAGAGTGGAGGGAGGGTTAGGTTATGGTAAGTAATGTCTCTCCTAGTACATTGGTCATCTCTGGGGTTGTGGTTGGGCCAGAGTGGAGGGAGGGTTAGGTTATGGTAAGTAATGTCTCTCCTAGTACATTGGTCATCTCTGGGGTTGTGGTTGGGCCAGAGTGGAGGGAGGGTTAGGTTATGGTAAGTAATGTCTCTCCTAGTACATTGGTCATCTCTGGGGTTGTTGTTGGGCCAGAGTGGAGGGAGGGTTAGGTTATGGTAAGTAATGTCTCTCCTAGTACATTGGTCATCTCTGGGGTTGTGGTTGGGCCAGAGTGGAGGGAGGGTTAGGTTATGGTAAGTAATGTCTCTCCTAGTACATTGGTCATCTCTGGGGTTGTGGTTGGGCCAGAGTGGAGGGAGGGTTAGGTTATGGTAAGTAATGTCTCTCCTAGTACATTGGTCATCTCTGGGGTTGTTGTTGGGCCAGAGTGGAGGGAGGGTTAGGTTATGGTAAGTAATGTCTCTCCTAGTACATTGGTCATCTCTGGGGTTGTGGTTGGGCCAGAGTGGAGGGAGGGTTAGGTTATGGTAAGTAATGTCTCTCCTAGTACATTGGTCATCTCTGGGGTTGTGGTTGGGCCAGAGTGGAGGGAGGGTTAGGTTATGGTAAGTAATGTCTCTCCTAGTACATTGGTCATCTCTGGGGTTGTGGTTGGGCCAGAGTGGAGGGAGGGTTAGGTTATGGTAAGTAATGTCTCTCCTAGTACATTGGTCATCTCTGGGGTTGTGGTTGGGCCAGAGTGGAGGGAGGGTTAGGTTATGGTAAGTAATGTCTCTCCTAGTACATTGGTCGTCTCTGGGGTTGTGGTTGGGCCAGAGTGGAGGGAGGGTTAGGTTATGGTAAGTAATGTCTCTCCTAGTACATTGGTCATCTCTGGGGTTGTGGTTGGGCCAGAGTGGAGGGAGGGTTAGGTTATGGTAAGTAATGTCTCTCCTAGTACATTGGTCATCTCTGGGGTTGTGGTTGGGCCAGAGTGGAGGGAGGGTTAGGTTATGGTAAGTAATGTCTCTCCTAGTACATTGGTCATCTCTGGGGTTGTTGTTGGGCCAGAGTGGAGGGAGGGTTAGGTTATGGTAAGTAATGTCTCTCCTAGTACATTGGTCATCTCTGGGGTTGTGGTTGGGCCAGAGTGGAGGGAGGGTTAGGTTATGGTAAGTAATGTCTCTCCTAGTACATTGGTCATCTCTGGGGTTGTGGTTGGGCCAGAGTGGAGGGAGGGTTAGGTTATGGTAAGTAATGTCTCTCCTAGTACATTGGTCATCTCTGGGGTTGTTGTTGGGCCAGAGTGGAGGGAGGGTTAGGTTATGGTAAGTAATGTCTCTCCTAGTACATTGGTCATCTCTGGGGTTGTGGTTGGGCCAGAGTGGAGGGAGGGTTAGGTTATGGTAAGTAATGTCTCTCCTAGTACATTGGTCATCTCTGGGGTTGTGGTTGGGCCAGAGTGGAGGGAGGGTTAGGTTATGGTAAGTAATGTCTCTCCTAGTACATTGGTCATCTCTGGGGTTGTGGTTGGGCCAGAGTGGAGGGAGGGTTAGGTTATGGTAAGTAATGTCTCTCCTAGTACATTGGTCATCTCTGGGGTTGTGGTTGGGCCAGAGTGGAGGGAGGGTTAGGTTATGGTAAGTAATGTCTCTCCTAGTACATTGGTCATCTCTGGGGTTGTTGTTGGGCCAGAGTGGAGGGAGGGTTAGGTTATGGTAAGTAATGTCTCTCCTAGTACATTGGTCATCTCTGGGGTTGTGGTTGGGCCAGAGTGGAGGGAGGGTTAGGTTATGGTAAGTAATGTCTCTCCTAGTACATTGGTCATCTCTGGGGTTGTGGTTGGGCCAGAGTGGAGGGAGGGTTAGGTTATGGTAAAAGAAGTGGCTCAGTTGGTGGAGTATGGTGGTTGCAAAACCAGGATTGTGGGTTTACATGATTCTTCTTTTATACGTGAAACCAGGATTGTGGGTTTACATGATTCTTCTTTTATACGTGAAACCAGGATTGTGGCTTTACATGATTCTTCTTTTATACGTGAAACCAGGATTGTGGCTTTACATGATTCTTCTTTTATACGTGAAACCAGGATTGTGGGTTTACATGATTCTTCTTTTATACGTGAAACCAGGATTGTGGGTTTACATGATTCTTCTTTTATACGTGAAACCAGGATTGTGGGTTTACATGATTCTTCTTTTCTAAGTGAAACCAGGATTGTGGGTTTACATGATTCTTCTTTTCTAAGTGAAACCAGGATTGTGGGTTTACATGATTCTTCTTTTCTAAGTGAAACCAGGATTGCGGGTTTACATGATTCTTCTTTTATACGTGAAACCAGGATTGTGGGTTTACATGACTAAGTGGCTTTGGATAAATGGCATAATAGAAGAATAATGTATAAGTGAAGGGAGGGCTCAGGTTCTGGTTCTGAAGAATGAGCTGAGGTGCTGAGGAGTTGGGGGTTTCAGCCCTATGGATATGCTGAGTTAATGGTGGGGTTGAGGCTAAGGGGTGGGTCAGGTTGGGGTTGGAGGGAGGGTCAGGTTGGTGTTGGAGGGAGGGTCAGGTTGGGGTTGGAGGGAGGGTCAGGTTGGGGTTGGAGGGAGGGTCAGGTTGGGGTTGGAGGGAGGGTCAGGTTTGGTGTTGGAGGGAGGGTCAGGTTGGGGTTGGAGGGAGGGTCAGATTGGGGTTGGAGGGAGGGTCAGGTTGGAGTTGGTGGGAGGGTCAGGTTGGAGTTGGTGGGAGGGTCAGGTTGGGGTTGGAGGGAGGGTCAGGTTAGTTGGAGGGAGGGTCAGGTTGGGGTTGGAGGGAGGGTCATGTTGGGGTTGGAGGGAGGGTCAGGTTGGGGTTGGAGGGAGGGTCAGATTGGGGTTGGAGGGAGGGTCAGGTTGGAGTTGGTGGGAGGGTCAGGTTGGGGTTGGAGGGAGGGTCAGGTTAGAGTTGGAGGGAGGGTCAGGTTGGGGTTGGAGGGAGGGTCAGGTTGGTGTTGGAGGGAGGGTCAGGTTGGGGTTGGAGGGAGGGTCAGGTTGGAGTTGGTGGGAGGGTCAGGTTGGAGTTGGTGGTAGGGTCAGGTTGGTGTTGGAGGGAGGGTCAGGTTGGGGTTGGAGGGAGGGTCAGGTTGGTGTTGGAGGGAGGGTCAGGTTGGGGTTGGAGGGAGGGTCAGGTTGGTGTTGGAGGGAGGGTCAGGTTGGGGTTGGAGGGAGGGTCAGGTTGGAGTTGGTGGGAGGGTCAGGTTGGAGTTGGTGGTAGGGTCAGGTTGGTGTTGGAGGGAGGGTCAGGTTGGGGTTGGAGGGAGGGTCAGGTTGGTGTTGGAGGGAGGGTCAGGTTGGAGTTGGTGGTAGGGTCAAGTTGAGGGTGGAGGGAAAGTTTCATCCCTCTGGATGAGTCATTGTCAGATCCAATAGAACGCATTATTAAATCGGGGCAGCAGGTAGCCTAGTGGTTAGAGCGTTGAGCTAGTAACCAAAAGGTTGCTGGATCGAATGCCCGAGCCAACAAGGTGAAAACCTGCCAATGTGTCCTTGAGCAAGGCACTTAACACTAATTTGCTCCAGGGGCTGACCCTGTAGGTAGGCTGTCATTATAAATAAGAATTTGTTCTTCACTGACTTGCCTAGTTAAATAAAGGTTAAAAAAAGATTACAAATACGGATGTGATTTATGTGGTGTGGCTACATTGTTACCACATCTGACATGTGGTACCACATGTGTGGAGCAGAGCAGCAGATAGCTCTCCCCGGATCTTAATCGGCTCCATGTTAAAACAGAATAGCTTCCTCTGGTTCTCCCCCAGCTGACCACAGTTAAGTGGATGGCAGGGAGAGGAGGTCTGGGAGCCAGTTTGGTTTCAATCATCATTCAGCTGCAAGATACTTTACTAATGAATGAAAATGACTCAGTTCAGCATATTAAGTCTGAGTCTAAAATGGCAGTCTATTCCCGATATAGCCTACCGCTGTTGACCAGAGCCCTGTAAAGTACTGGATTATATATGGAATAGGAAGCCAGTTGGGGTTGGTTGCCATCAGCTGTATAAGAGTCTCATGCTGCTTCAGTTCAATACATTAGGTGCTTCAGTATGTTAAGTTCTTCAGTTCGGTAGGTTAGGTGCTTCAGTACGTTAGGTGCTTCAGTTCGGTAGGTTAGGTGCTTCAGTTCGGTATGTTAGGTTCTTCAGTTCAGTAAATGAGGTGCTTTAGTTCAGTACGTTAGCTGCTTCAGTACGTTAGGTGCTTCAGTACGTTAGGTGCTTCAGTACGTTAGGTGCTTCAGTACGTTAGGTGCTTCAGTACGTTAGGTGCTTCAGTTCAGTATATTAGGTTCTTCATTTCAGTATATTAGGTTCTTCAGTTCAGCACGTTAGGTTCTTCATTTCAGTATATTAGGTTCTTCAGTTCAGTATATTAGGTTCTTCATTTCAGTATATTAGGTTCTTCAGTTCAGCACGTTAGGTTCTTCATTTCAGTATATTAGGTTCTTCAGTTCAGTATATTAGGTTCTTCATTTCAGTATATTAGGTTCTTCAGTTCAGCACGTTAGGTTCTTCATTTCAGTATATTAGGTTCTTCAGTTCAGTATATTAGGTTCTTCATTTCAGTATATTAGGTTCTTCAGTTCAGTATATTAGGTTCTTCAGTTCAGTATATTAGGTTCTTCAGTTCAGTATATTAGGTTCTTCATTTCAGTATATTAGGTTCTTCATTTCAGTATATTAGGTTCTTCATTTCAGTATATTAGGTTCTTCATTTCAGTATATTAGGTTCTTCATTTCAGTATATTAGGTTCTTCATTTCAGTATATTAGGTTCTTCATTTCAGTATATTAGGTTCTTCATTTCAGTATATTAGGTTCTTCAGTTCAATACACTCTGTAAAGCCAGTTGGGTTCTCAGTACATCGCGCTTAAAGGAATAAACATCTCTCCGGGAAGCAGAAGGGTGGAGGTATATGTTTTATGATTAACGATTTATGTTGTAACTGTGATAACATACAGGAACTCAAGTTCTTCTGTTCACCCGACTAAGAATATCTAACAATCAAATGCAGACCGTCATTGCTCCAGCCGTATAAATCCCCCCTCAAGCCGATACCACGTCGGCCCTCAAAGAACTTCACTGAACTTTATGTAAACTGGAAACCACATACCCCGAGGCTGCATGTATTGTAGCTGGGGATTTTAACAAAGCAAAGTTGAGGACTAAGCTGCCGGAATTCTACCAACATATAGACTGTAACACTCGAGCCGGTAAAATTCTGGATCACTGTTATTCAAACTTCCGGAATGGTTACCAGCTAGCTGGTGTGTTTACAAGCATATTCAATCTCTCCCTATCCCTGTCTGCTGTCCCCACATTCTTCAAGATGGCCACCATTGTTCCTGTACCCAAGAAAGCAAAGGTAACTGAACTAAATGACTATCGCCCTGTAGCACTCACCTCTGTCATCATGAAGTGCTTTGAGAGACTAGTTAAAGATCATATCACCTCTACCTTACATGACACCCTAGACTCACTTCAATTTGCTTACCGCCCCAATAGATCCACAGATGTCACTGAGAAACTGAAATGGTCCACCCGCACAGCGCAACGGGGCCTCTTCAACCTCAGGAGGCTAAAGAAATTTGTCTTGGCACCTAAAACCCTAACAAACCTTTACAGATGCACAATTGAAAGCATCCTGTCGGGCTGTATCACCGCCTGGTATGGCAACTGCACCACACTCAACCGCAAGGCTCTCCAGAGGGTGATGCGGTCTGCCCAACGCATTACCGGGGGCAAACTACCCGCCCTCCAGGACACCTACAGAACCCGATGTTTAACTGTCTGATGGCCTAGAGGCACAGACGAGAAATCACTGGTCACTTCAAGTTATGGAACACTAATCACTTTAATAATGTTTATAATGTTTACATATCTGGCATCACTCATCCCATATGTATACAGTCATGTGAAAAAGTAAGTACACCCCTGGAAAGTGTCACGGTCACTATGAAACAGGACCCGAGACACAGAGCTGTAGTGCGAAGACATTCCTTTATTCCAGTAATATAATCCCAAAAGCCGAACAAAGCTGGGGACACGCACTGGAGCTACCGGGCTAGGAACCGGTACTGGCGCCACCGGGCTAGGAACCGGTACTGGCGCTACCGAGCTGAGGACACGCACATGTGCCACCGGGATAGGAACCGGTACCGAGCTGGGGAGGCACACCTGAGGTCGAGTGCGTGGGGCCGGCACTGGAGGCAAAGGGCTGGGCGCACGCACTGGAGGTCGCGTGTGGGGAGCCGGCACAGGGCTTACCGGGCTGGGGAGGCACACCACTGTCTATGTCATCACAGCTGGAGAGCAGTAAAACATATTCACCTCTTTGATTATCATATTAATTAATCTTGCTTACTTGGTCGTGTAATTTAAACATTTGCAGGGTTCTGAGCAAGACAGCTCAGAGAGAAAGCGAGAAAGACGGGAGAGAGGGAGAGGGAGACGGAGAGGGGGAGACGGAGAGGGAGAGAGGGAGAGCGAGAGGGAGAGAGGGAGAGGGAGAGGGAGAGCGAGAGGGAGAGGGAGACCGAGAGGGAGACCGAGAGGGAGACCGAGAAGGAGGGAGAGCGAGAAGGAGGGAGAGCGAGAGAGAGAGGAAGAGCGAGAGGGAGACCGAGAGGGAGAGAGGGAGAGGGAGAGCGAGAGGGAGAGGGAGATCGAGAGGGAGAGTTTGAGAGAGAGAGCCTCATTGATGTGATCTAATTGAGGAGTTGTCTGTGTGATATTCAGTTACCATGCTGACTGACTTTGCCTGAGCGTTCCTCTGTTATCAGCTTTAATGGAAAACATCATATCAGCTACATTGTTTTTCACAGCATAACATTATCAACTGTTATGTATTCACAAGGATGGAGCTCCAGAACGTTAGCTGCTGTAGTGTAATGCAATCACTATGGAAGATTTAATTTCACTCATTAATTGGAAACAGGCTGAACTGTGGGGCAGAAGGTAGAGAGGTGAATGAACAATGCATCTCTTCAAGCTATGTCTTTAGAGCAACAGTGGATAGAGAGCTGGACTGGTAACATACAGTACAGTATGTGATGCATGAATACTGCAGCTATCCTGTTCTCGCCACGGCAGCTTTAACAGCAACATTTCATGTCTCATCTGTTTTTCACCTTGATACTTTCTAATAGCAGCCCGATATTGACACATTATTAGCAGCTTTACAATATAAACATGCTTAGTGGAATATTCATATATACACCCCCGGTCAAAGATTCATTCACTCATTCAAGGGTTTTTCTTTATTTGCACTATTTTTTACATTGTAGAATAAAAGTAAAGACATCAAAACTTTGAAATAACACATATGGAATCATGTAGTAACCAAAAAAGTGTTAAACAAATCAATATATATTTTATATATGAGATTCATCAAATAGCCACCCTTTGCCTTGATGACAGCTTAGTCCGGTAGTGTATACGACAGAAGACTGAAATATAACAAACTGTTTGACATAGAAACACCATATTTTCAGCGTTTCAAAAAATAATAATGTTTATTAATTGTAATAATACTGTAGAGATTACACATAGAGGTTATACATACTGTAGAGATTACACATAGAGGTTATACATACTGTAGAGGTTATACATAGAGGTTATACATACTGTAGAGATTATACATAGAGGTTATACATACTGTAGAGATTATACATAGAGGTTATACATACTGTAGAGATTACACATAGAGGTTATACATAGAGGTTATACATACTGTAGAGATTACACATAGAGGTTATACATACTGTAGAGATTATACATAGAGGTTATACATACTGTAGAGATTACACATAGAGGTGTTACATAGAGGTTATACATAGAGGTTATACATAGAGGTGTTACATAGAGGTTATACATAGAGGTTATACATAGAGGTTATACATAGAGGTGAAACATAGAGGTTATACATAGAGGTTATACATAGAGGTTATACATAGAGGTGAAACATAGAGTGTGTGACTCTATTATTTTTATTGCTTACTGTATATCCTAAAGAAAATCCACAAAGACTTAATCTAAAAAATATACTTTATGACATAAACAGCAAACTTTGTGGAATATGAATCACACCGAAGCTAAGAATGTACTTTGTAATACAATAATACAAATAAATAACATGGTTAGTGGAATACTAATTAATCTAATCACATATAACATCCACAAAGACAGCAGTAGCTCCAACCCTGGGTGTCTCCACAGAGATGTTCAAACCCTGGGTGTCTCCATAGAGATGTTCCAACCCTGGGTGTCTCCATAGAGATGTTCAAACCCTGGGTGTCTCCACAGAGATGTTCCAACCCTGGGTGTCTCCATAGAGATGTTCCAACCCTGAGCGTCTCCATAGAGATGTTCCAACCCTGGGTGTCTCCACAGAGATGTTCCAACCCTGGGTGTCTCCACAGAGAGATTTTACTACCTTGGGTGTCTCCACAGAGATGTTCCAACCCTGGGTGTCTCCACAGAGAGATTTTTCCAACCCTAGGTGTCTCCACAGAGATGTTCCAACCCTGGGTGTCTCCATAGAGATGTTCCAACCCTGGGTGTCTCCACAGAGATGTTCCAACCCTGGGTGTCTCCACAGAGATGTTCCAGCCCTGGGTGTCTCCACAGAGATGTTCCAGGCCTGGGTGTCTCCACAGAGATGTTCCAGGCCTGGGTGTCTCCAGAGAGATGTTCCGAGCCTGACAGAGGCAGAGCTGTGAGCGACCTTCAGCATGAAATTCTCCTCTGGGATCTGGCCACATTGTTCTAAAGCTGTGGCTTGGGTTGTCTTAGATGCCCTGAATTCACCTGTCTGGTTTGGTAGTTATGAATGTTGCTAGTATAAACTAACTGGTCTGGAAAATACTGTATAACATTCCTAAAGAAAATCAAAAGACTGGATAGTAATATGTTTTCAATGTGAAGCCATGAGAGATTCTGATGCATTTCAATAATATTAATACTGAAAGAGCATTGAAGAGCTGATCTGACAGCCCTGTTTTGAGCAACAGCTTTTTTATATCTTTCTTTGCTGCAGTTGACCATATAACTGGACAGTTGACCATGTAACTGGACAGTTGACCATATAACTGGACAGTTGACCATGTAACTGGACAGTTGACCATGTAACTGGACAGTACTCTAGGTGTGATGGGACCAGGGATTGAATCACCTGATTTAGAACGCTAGATGTTACATACTCTGAACATTATCTTGTAACAGCAATTCCCTTACCCATCTTAATAACCATATGATCTATGTGTTCTGACCATGATAAAGCTGCGTCCAACATGACGTCTAGTAGTTTAGTTTTTTCACTTGCTCTACATGTGTTCTATTCATCGACTAATTCAACTGGGGATCATCAGCAAGCATATATCTTGAACCCAAATACAATACATTTAGTTTTAGAAATGTTCAACACTGTCAGGCTCTGGCCATAGAGAAGCCTATTTGCTTCTCTATGTAGCTATGGTCCGAGTCTGACAGTGTCTTTCTTTTCTGTTTCTTTGTGGGTTTTGAGTGGATCTCTAATTAGAGGCAGCTGCTCCCGTTGTCTCTAATTAGGGATCCGATATAGGTTGAGTCTGTCCTTCACGTGGTGTGGGTTGTTATCGGTATATGTTGTATATTTCGCATGTCACGGTGAGAAGAAAGTGTGCGTGTTTTTACGTCTGTTCATTCGTGTTTTGTTTTGTGAGCGTGACGTTTATAGGTTCGTGGTTTTTGTGTTTTCAGTAGTTCGTCTTTTGGTCTGGTTATACATAGTATTATAAAATCTATACATAGTAATAAAGATGTCTAACTACTATCCCTGCGCTGCGCCTTGGTCATTCCCACACCCACATCGTGACAAACACCAATGTGTTCATATCAACCCACTCAGACACCGTTCTTAGTTCCCTACTCAGTACATCTGTTAGCTAATTACATTCTGATGCAGCGCTTTACATTGTAGAGTCATCAGCATACATTACCACTCTGGCTTTGTTCATTACTGAAGGTAAACCATCAGTAAAGATAGAGAAGAGAAGTGGGTATAGGCAGCTTCCTTGAGGAACACCACAATGTATAACCTTACTGTTTGAAAAGATACCATGAAAGAAGACTTGTTGCCTTCTTAGTAACATTTCAGGATCATCCTTACTACACACTCCTAACCATTGCACATTCTTAACCTCATCCACATGAGTCCTGATTGAACCCTCTGTAGGACCTTCAGTAGATTACCTTAATGCCAGCCTTTGGGATTTTAGTTTTCCTAGTGAGTGCAACCATGTTCATGATCACTATAACCTAGTGCCACTGATACAACTTTAGAACGATGTTCAGCCATGTTGGTAAAAATGTGATCAATACAAGCTGATGATGTGATACCGGACCTATTAGTGAACGCTCTGGTTGGTAACGTCATAACTTGGGTCAGGTTACATACATTGGCAACATAAATACGTTTCTTTCTCATTGGACAGTAAGTGTTAAAACAATCTATATTCATATCTCCCCAAAAATATATTTACCTATTTTCATCAGATACCTTATCCAACATTTCATAAATGACATCAATATATTTCCCATCAGCACTAGGTGGCCTATAGCAGCAACCAACTAGTATAGTTTCACATGTGGTAAATGCACCTGTACCCATAACACCTCTAATCCATTCAACATGAAGTCCTTACGTTGTTTTATCAGAATATGACTCTGGATGTAAACTGTAACTCCTCCCCCATATCTATGTCTGTCCCTCCTGAACACATTGTATCCATGTATAGAGATCTCAGCTTCCTCTAAAGAAGAGTCCAAGTGAGTCTCTGATATTACCATACATTAATATTGTTTAACTGCACTAGACAACATACAGCGGGTGAAATAAGTATTGAACACGTCACCATTTTTCTCAGTAAATATATTTCCAAAGGTGCTATTGACATGAAAGTTTCACCAGATGTTGGTAACAACCCAAGTAATCCATACATACAAAGAAACCAAAACAAATAAGTTCAGAAATTAAGTTGTGTGTAATAATGTGAAATGACACAGGGAAAAAGTATTGAACACATGAAGAAAGGAAGGTTCAAAACGGCATGGAAAGCCAAGACAACAGCTGAAAACTATCAGTAATTAAAAAGCAATCCAGCCACCTGTCAGTGCAAATTAATATCAGCTGGTTCAGTCCCAACTGATGGCCTACAAAAAGGTCTCATTGCCAAGGTGTCACACAAGACACATCTCATGATGGGTAAAAGCAAAGAGCTGTCTCAAGACCTTCGCAACCTAATTGTTGCAAAACATAATGATGGCATTGGTTATAGGTGCATTTCTAAGCTTCTGAATGTTCCAGTGAGCACTGTTGGGGCCATAATACGGAAGTGGAAAGACAATCATTACACCATAAATTTCACCCGCTGTATTTCATGAATCTTGTTCCTTAAACTCACGTACCTTCCCAGCGGAGATGTGATCCGCGTCTTTTTTCGGAGGCATGGTAGTACTAATAGTAAGGCAAATGAGAGACGCCGACAGGAGAAAACTCTAGAAGTATAGAAGTGCAGCCCAGGCCACAAGGTCTAACCGCTTAGCGAGCTAGGTATCCGGCAGTAGCTTCGCCAATGTACCACCTTGTTTAAGAGCAAATATCCCGGGATATATCAGCGGTCCCAGCGTTAACGCTAACTGTGTCGTAGAATCCAGATATGAATAGGAAAACAATTATAAACTTTTATTAGCTAACTAGGTAGTTTGTTGTTAAAGTGAAACAAACTGAGTCTCTAGTCTTTAACTGCATGCTCTGTTGATGTCACGTTAAGTCAGTAAAGACTTAAAGGTCGAGACGGAGTCTGCGTCTCTCACATGGATCGGCAGACCATTCCATAAAAATGGATCTCTATAGGAGAAAGCCCTGCCTCCAGCTGTTTGCTTAGAAACTCTATGGACAATAAGGAGGCCTGCGTCTTGTGACCATAGCATACTTGTAGATATGTTTTGCAAGACCAAATTGGAGAGATATGTAGGAGCAAGCCCATGTAATGCTTTGTAGGTGAGCAGTAAAACCTTGAAATCAGCCCTAGCCTTAACAGGAAGCCAGTGTAGAGAGGCTAGCACAGGAGTAATATGACCTAATGCTTTGGTTCTAGTCAAGATTCTAGCAGCCGTGTTTAGCACTAATTGAAGTTTATTTAGTGCTTTATCCGGGTAGCTGGAGAGTAGAGCATTGCAGTAATCTAATCTAGAAGTGACAAAAGCATGGATTAGCTTTTCTGCATAATTTTTGGACAAAAGGTTTCTGATTTCTGCAATGTTACAAAGATGGAAAAAAGCTGTCCTTTAAATATTCTTGATATGTTCATTAAAAGAGAGATCAGGGTCCAGAGATATATAGATAGATAGATAGATAGATAGATAGATAGATAGATAGATAGATAGATAGATAGATAGATAGATAGATAGATAGATAGATAGATAGATAGATAGATAGATAGATAGATAGATAGATAGATAGATAGATAGATAGATAGATAGATAGATAGATAGATAGATAGATAGATAGATAGATAGATAGATAGATAGATAGATAGATAGATTCAGGTCTCTAACCTCAGGTCTCAAACCACAGGTCTCTAAGCCAGGTATCTGCAGAGTGAGTAACCGCATGGCAGGGTCTCTCAGGACATGGCAGGGTCTCTCAGGACATAGCAGGGTCTATCAGGACATAGCAGGGTCTATCAGGACATGGCAGGGTCTCTCAGGACATGGCAGGGTCTCTCAGGACATGGCAGGGTCTCTCAGATCATGGCAGGGTCTCTCAGGACATGGCAGGGTCTCTCAGGTCATGGCAGGGTCTCTCAGGACATGGCAGGGTCTCTCAGGACATGGCAGGATCTCTCAGGACATGGCAGGGTCTCTCAGGACATGGCAGGGTCTCTCAGGTCATGGCAGGGTCTCTCAGGTCATGGCAGGGTCTCTCAGGCCATGGCAGGGTCTCTCAGGACATGGCAGGGTCTCTCAGGTCATGGCAGGGTCTCTCAGGACATGGCAGGGTCTCTCAGGACATGGCAGGGTCTCTCAGGTCATGGCAGGGTCTCTCAGGTCATGGCAGGGTCTCTCAGGACATGGCAGGGTCTCTCAGGTCATGGCAGGGTCTCTCAGGACATGGCAGGGTCTCTCAGGACATGGCAGGGTCTCTCAGGACATGGCAGGGTCTCTCAGGACATGGCAGGGTCTCTCATGACATGGCAGGGTCTCTCAGGACATGGCAGGGTCTCTCAGGACATGGCATAGCCTGTCTGTAAACATTATTTTATAAGTAAATACTCTTCCTTCCCTTGTCGGAAGATGATCTGTGCTCATTCACATGGTGAACGGAACACGGAACGAGGGGAAGACGGCCGATACATTATACATTCCATTGTGTCATTAGAGCTCCCAGCTGCTGCAGAATTGTAATTGGATTTTTTTTAATTTACAGTTTTTGATTAAAGGAAAAAAGTGATGGATTGTTTGTTTGTCTTCAATAGAATGTAACATGGCAGATGTCCAAGATTAAAGTTAACTTCAAGCTTTAAAAAAATCCAAAAGACGAGTTAGAAGTTTTGTTCTTAAAAATACTATTTCAGTCTTCAACAGGAAATTAGAGGGAATGTTTGGAATGACTTCTAGCTTTACAATCAAGGTAAGGACCTTTCACATTGAATAATGTCAAATGCAAATATTAAATGTGTCTAATACGACAACCAATTCCACATAGAGTTCACTACTTTTGACCATAGCCTGATGTAGAGCCCTTAAAAGGGGTGATGTGTTTGGTTCAGACCCTCTGAATCACAATGTTGGTGCCTATCACTGGTCACTATGGAAATGGAAGCTATATCAAACATGTATGATTGGACAACATTTATTTTTTATATCAAAAGTGTCCAGACATCTTGAAGGTCTAAAGGATGGAAGTGAAACCAGTCTTTACAAAACAATAAGGAACATTGAGCTCCTCTCTGAACTGTTATAGTTCAGTCAGTTTGGTTCTCTGAACTGTTATAGTTCAGTCAGTTTGGTTCTCTGAACTGTTATAGTTCATCAGTCAGTTTGGTTCTCTGAACTGTTATAGTTCATCAGTCAGTTTGGTTCTCTGAACTGTTATAGTTCATCAGTCAGTTTGGTTCTCTGAACTGTTATAGTTCATCAGTCAGTTTGGTTCTCTGAACTGTTATAGTTCATCAGTTAGTTTGGTTCTCTGAGCTGTTATAAATCATCAGTTAGTTTGGTTCTCTGAGCTGTTACAATTCAGTCTGCCATGTTATGAGAATAGCTAACTAACATTAGGCTTTAACCTGCAAAGCAAATGGCTCTGAGAAGCGAATAATAATTCTCTGTCCTGGTTCCCCTCCATCTGCCCACTGTTTGACTTTTTGAAGCCAGTGATATTTCTCATACCCTTCCACACCTCTCTCACCTGGCTCTGCCTCAGCTTGTCCTCCATCTTCTCCTTATACCCTCTCTTCCGCTCAGCAATCCACAACTTCAGCTCCCTCTGGACGCATTTCAATTTGTCCCTGTCCCCCTCCTTGAAGGCCCTCTTCTTCTGTCAGCAGGGCCTTCAGGTCTCTGGTGACCCAGGGTTTATTATTTGTAAAACAGCGTACCTTCCTGGTGGGTACAGTGTTGTCTACACATAAATTGATATAGTCTGTTATGCAGTCTGTAAGACCATCAATACAGGCCTCTCTTGCCACAATCAATGTTGAAGTGCATGGGTACACCGTCAGAAAGAGACCGAAATTTGGCCTACATGGGAGGTCAGGAAGGAAGAAGCCTCCCATGTAGGCCAAGTTAGGACCAACGGGCATGGAAACAATAATCGACAACCCAATGGTGAAACAAAGGGCACAATTATACAAATATTATTCAGTAGAGATACCAGGTGTGTGTAATGACAGTTCAGTCCGGAACTGGTGCACGGAATGAGCAACAGTACCGGAGGGATCCGTGACAATGAGTCCCAAATGGCAGCCTACTCCTTATATAAGGTAGCCTAGCGGTTAGAGTGTTGGGCCAGTAACCCAAAGGACGCTGTTTCGAATACCTGAGCCGACAAGGTGAAAAACCTGTCAATGTGTCCTTGAGCAAGGCATTTAACCTTAATGTGCTCCAGGGGACGACCCAGTAGGTAGTGCTGTCATTATAAATCAGAATTTGTTCTTAACTGACTAAAAAATAGTGAAGGTGTAGGCTCAGGTTTTCTGGGTCTCTATGTTTTTGGTTGGACAGGTTTCTCAATTTCTTTCTTAGGTTTTTGCATTCTTCATCAAAACATTTATCATTGTTGTTCATTTTCTAGGTTTGATAGAGAAGCTGAAAGGTCAAATATACTGTTGAGGTTTTCTACTGACAAGTTTACACTTTCACTGTTACAGTGGAACGTTTTGTCCAGGAAGTTGTCTAGAAGGGATTGAATTTGTTGTTGCCTAATAGTTTTTTGGTAGATTTCAACACTACTTTCCTTCCATCTATAGCATTTCTTAATATTATTAAGTTCCTTTGGCTTTGATAACTCATGATTGAGCATAGCTCTGTTCAAGTAGACTGTAATTTGGCTGTGATCTGATAGGGGTGTCAGTGGACTGACTGAACGCTCTGAGAGACTCTGCGTTGAGGTCAGTGATAAAGTAGTCTACAGTACTACTGCAAGACATGAGCTACAGTGGGGAGAACAAGTATTTGATACACTGCCGATTTAGCAGGTTTTCCCACTGACAAAGCATGTAGAAGTCTGTAATTTTTATCATAGGTACTCTTCAACTGTGAGTGGCGGAATCTAATATCCAGAAAATCACATTGTATGATTTTTAAGTAATTAATTTGCATTTTATTGCATGACATACAGTGGGGAGAACAAGTATTTGATACACTGCCGATTTTGCAGGTTTTCAGACTTACAAAGCATGTAGAAGTCTGTAATTTTTATCATAGGTACTCTTCAACTGTGAGTGACGGAATCTAAAACAAAAATTCAGAAAATCACATTGTATGATTTTTAAGTAATTAATTTGCATTTTATTGCATGACATAAGTATTTGATCACCTACCAACCAGTAAGAATTCCGGCTCTCACAGACCTGTTAGTTTTTCTTTAAGAAGCCCTCCTGTTCTCCACTCATTACCTGTATTAACTGCACCTGTTTGAACTCGTTACCTGTATAAAAGACACCTGTCCACACACTCAATCAAACAGACTCCAACCTCTCCACAATGGCCAAGACCAGAGAACTGTGTAAGGACATCAGGGATAAAATTGTAGACCTGCACAAGGCTGGGATGGGCTACAGGACAATAGGCAAGCAGCTTGGTGAGAAGGCAACAACTGTTGGCGCAATTATTAGAAAATGGAAGAAGTTCAAGATGACGGTCAATCTCCCTCGGTCTGGGGAACTATGCAAGATCTCACCTCGTGGGGCATCAATGATCATGAGGAAGGTGAGGGATCAGCCCAGAACTACACGGCAGGACCTGGTCAATGACCTGAAGAGAGCTGGGACCACAGTCTCAAAGAAAACCATTAGTAACACACTACGCCGTCATGGATTAAAATCCTGCAGAACACGCAAGGTCCCCCTGCTCAAGCCAGCGCATGTCCAGGCCCGTCTGAAGTTTGCCAATGACCATCTGGATGATCCAGAGGAGGAATGGGAGAAGGTCATGTGGTCTGACGAGACAAAAATAGAGCTTTTTGGTCTAAACTCCACTCGCCGTGTTTGGAGGAAGAAGAAGGATGAGTACAGCCCCAAGAACACCATCCCAACCGTGAAGCATGGAGGTGGAAACATCATTCTTTGGGGATGCTTTTCTGCAAAGGGGACAGGACGACTGCACCGTATTGAGGGGAGGATGGATGGGGCCATGTATCGCGAGATCTTCACCAACAACCTCCTTCCCTCAGTAAGAGCATTGAAGATGGGTCGTGGCTGGGTCTTCCAGCATGACAACGACCCGAAACACACAGCCAGGGCAACTAAGGAGTGGCTCCGTAAGAAGCATCTCAAGGTCCTGGAGTGGCCTAG